>VZTO01017805.1:41563-55819 GCA_013400615.1 Syrrhaptes paradoxus
TAAATTTAGACTAGACATTAGGAAGAAATTTTTCACTATGAGGGTGGTGAGACACTGGAACAGGTTGCCCAGGGAAGTTGTGGATGCCCCATCCCTGGAGGTGTTCAAGGCCAGGCTGGATGAGGCTTTGAGCAACCTGGTCTAGTGGAGGGTGTCCCTGCCCATGGCAGGGGGCTTGGAACTTGATGATCTTTAAGGTCCTTTCCAACCCAAACCATTCTATGATTCTATGATTTGCAAGAAAGTAAGTTTGTGGAATCACAGTGTCTGTCCTCCCTGATAATGCCTACCCAACTGCAAAAAAAAGTTGAGGCATAGAAAACTCAAGGCAAGTTACTTACCAGTACTGTGAACGTTAGTGGCTCAGCAGAAGAAAAACAGCAATTAAGGCCCAAGTGGAGGGGAAGCAGAGCAGAACTCAGCTTCCATGTGTTCAGAGAACCAGCCACCATCGCTGTACCTGCCAGACAAACCATGCCAGCATGTGGAGCCACTCACCCCATTAACGCTGACACAAGGGGCACGTGTCCAACAGTGGAGCTGTTACAATGACAAGGAGTCTAGTAGCAAAGGGTACAAGCTCACAGAAAACTAGGCTTTGCTACTTCTGCCACTTGTGGGGAAGGATTATTTTTAGCTGCTGCCTTTCCCATTTAAACAACAGGAAATTTTTTCAAAGTCGTGCTTGTCCTGGACTGGAAATATGAACCCGTGGAGAGTCCGTAAATGTTTCTTTAAAATCTCTTATTCATATTTCTGTTAAATACAAATTTATTAAGTATGTTGGTGTGTTGGGTTTGGTAGCAGGGGCTACAGGGATGGCTTCTGTGAGAAGCTTCTGGAAGCTTCCCTGCCTCCAAGGTGGACCCGCTGCTGGCCAAGGCCAAGCCAGTCAGTGATGGTGGGACTGCCTCTGTGATAACATATTCAAGAGGGGGAAAAAACCCAACCTGTTTGGAACCTGCAGTGGAGAAAGGAGTGGGATGTGAGAGAAACAACTGTGCAATCACTAAGGCCAGTGCAGAAGGAGGGGAGGAGGTGCTCCAGCCACTGGAACAGAGGTTCCCCTGCAGCCCGTGGTGAAGCAGCCGTGCCCCTGAAGCCACGGAGGTAACGGGGGAGCAGAGATACACCTGCAGCCCGGGGAGGACCCCAGGCCAGAGATGGTGGATGTGCCCAAAGGAGGCTGTGACTCTGTGGGAAGCCCATGCTGGAGCAGGCTGTCCCTGAAGTGGCAGGGACTCACACTGGAACAGTTAATGGAGAACTGCAGCCTATGGGAAGGACTCACATCGGATAAGTTTGTGGAGGATTGTTTTGCCCATGACCATGACTGGTGAGTGATCTCCCTGTCCCTGTGTCAGCTCGTGAAGTTTTACCCTTTTTTCTTCTGATTCTTTTCCCCATCCTGCTGAGGGGTGAGAGGAGTGAGCAAGCGGCCCCGTGGTGCTCCGTTGCCAGCTGGGCCTAGATCACCACAGTTGGATGTTTTATTAACTAATAAATATTTATTCTTGTTTATCAAGCAATTTCGCTAAAAAAATTTGAAATAGGGTTAACTTCTAATTTCAGTGTGCGTATGTGTGTGGAGGTTCTTGTTAGAGTTGCCCACTGTTCAGCTGTATCTAGCAAGACCAGTTCCCAATGACTGCTCTATAAACTGCTCTTCACCAGTCCCAGTGCAGGGATTATTTATTTCACTGGTACCTGGCATAACCCAGTCCTACAGGGTCTGTCCCTGTAGCTGAATCCCACTTCTATTAGAAGAGCATACATCTTTAGAAGCCATATGATGAATGGTCTCTGCATGAGACTTCAAGCAGCAGTGTATCAAATGGAAGGGTATCTTTATCTTCTTAAATAAACACTGCAAAACAAACTAAATCTTTTTCCATCTCTTGGATGGCTCACAGCTGTCTCCTGGTGTGCTTTTCTCCTTGATTAGTAAAGAGGAAATCAATGTAACGTTTAGACGGTGCAGATAAGTGAGTGGTGGAAAACCATGCTGCCCTGATATCCCAGAAACGCAGAGCAAGGTTGAACCTGGGAATGGTTGTGTAGCAGTAGCACAGTGCTGTCTTTCTGTCTTACCCATAGCCCACGGCCCTGGCTATGATGGCAGTTTGCTGTATTAGCATTTGCTCACTGACAGGTCATTGTTCACCTAGCAACAAACAAAGCAACAAGATGTGCTTCTAGAAACTGGGACAGATACAACATTCATCTGGTGCCCCTATTTGTAACTGATCCTGAAGCCGCTAGGTAAAGGTCCATGGAAATGGTCAGAGCAATTGTAAAAGCTAAGATGATTTTTTTCTCCTGTACCTCTCCCCAGGCAGCCTGACCCCAGCGCCAGCTAATCCAGCGTGAGGCTGAGCTGGTGCAGTGACACCTGGCTGGGGCAGCCACAGGGCGGATGGCAGATGGCAAGGAAGGCTGCCCAGTGCCACAGGTTGTTTTTAACCCCTGTGAACAAGCTTCACTGAGTGATGCTAATACAAAAGCTGCATTTTATTAAGTGGATAAGTGTGGACAGGGGTGTAGCTGTATTAGATTTGAGGCACAGCTCTGCAAGGTAAAAACCAAAAAATAAAGTGGCATCATCCAAGTCAGAGTCCTTTTTAAGACATTAGCTTATTTGTGCTTGCTCATGTGCAATGACAGTGACTTGAACCATGATCCCTCAGCTGCTTTTCAGGATAGCTGAGGATTTTGCAGTCTCAGTTTCAAGGTCCTTAGACATACTTCAAAAAAAGCCCAGGTTTTCACAGAGTTGATAAAACTGTAGAAAACTGTAATCCACATTAAAAATATCTGTGTTACTGTTGCCAGTAACCTAAGTTCTTTAAAATTATTCAATAAAGGTGTGACAAACATTTTGTGTGGGCTTTCCCTATGACATTCCCTCATAGCAAGCCAAACTGTGACCCCTCCTGTTGCAGGGACTGCCTGCCCGCAGGAGAAAGAGGGCTCCAGTGCGCAGCCCTTACCAGGGAGGAAAACTGTTGGTTAAGTAGGGGTGAGCTGCATTTTCTTTAGAAACTTATTGGGCTAAGGCCTAATGTAACCTCAAGTGAAAATAACTTACAGGGAAATGAATAATATGGTAAGTTAGTAATGCTGGAGAGATGTGTGTGTGTGTGCACAGCTACCTCATCTGTCACATTGTCTGTAAAGGAAATAAAATCTATGTCTGAGAGAAATTTTCAGCTTGTCTACTACTGCTAGCAAGAGCTATGGTTAGTTTAACACGTTTTGTCAGGTATCTAGTCCTCGATTAATGTGACATGAAATAAAATGCCATGAGCACATATCATTCTCTGTTATGCATTCCTGGCAAATGCTAATTAATTTGTCGTTCCACTTTCCATGCTGTACATTTACACAGTAATGAGTTATAGCCATCTGCTAGCATGAAATTATCTTCTTTTTTTTTTCCTCTCCCCAGAAAGGAGAAAGGCAGACAGCCCTTCATGTTTTTCCTTATACATATCCAGAAAACCTTATGCTTAACCCTGACACTGGTATCAGCAAATGCTAATTTATACATGCAACTATGTAAGACCCAGGGAAAGAGTTTTTAACCCTACATTGTTTGATGATTTAAAATATTTACTGTAAATGTTTTGCCTTGGCCTCATGTGGTCTTTTAAGAGAGTAATATATGCATTTTTTTCCTTAAATGAGGAATGCACTGTAAGGTATTGTACTCATTAAAGTGATACAGTAAATACAGTCCATCCTCATCGGAAAAATGCCCTAGAGGCAACAGCTTCTATAGCATGAACGATAAACCGTTGGATACAGGAGCTGTGAACTGATAAAATAGAAAGAAGGGGAAATAATCGATACAAATGTTTCCTGTTTGAAAAAGGTATGACTGCTTTGAGGATCTATTGCCTCAATTTGCTGACCCTGTTTGTATAGAAAATGTTGATAGTCACTGTAACATCTAATCAACATAATAGCAAATATGTCTGTAATGGGGGGCAAGACTATTTAACTGATTTGTATAGGTATTTCAAGACATTGAATAGTTGAAGGATGAGAGTGAGGGGAAATGAGATCTTTTTTGCTTTATATTGCAATAAAATGCATAATGACTCAGGGCTAGGGGACGATAAGGACATAGTTTTTTTATCTTATAAAATCTGAAGCTCATAAATGTTCTTTCTTTTCCTCTCTTTTTAATGTTAATGTTAGACTAGAAGTAAGCAATGGCCTAATGGTGATATGAGCATTCATTTGTGATAAAATCATGAGGTATTTTGGGTTGACTAGAATGTCAACAAGTAGGGCTTCAGAACATATTGTAAAATCCTTCTGTTGAATTGTAATTGGTTATGGTAAATTGACATTTTCCATAAAATAGCGTTTTGACTAAAAAATTGCAGTCCACTCCTATTTGGGTCCTTCATTCCCTTCATGACCTCTTATTGATGCCAAGAGAGATGCTCAGAGACACTGACTTGCAGGTCAAGCAGAAACCACAAAAACTGTTCTTAGGACATTTGTCTGGCTGTTTCAGAAATTTGTTAGAGAATATGTCCCTTTGCAGAAACTATGGTGGCTGTAAGTTTATATTTAGGGAATTGAATAATCCTGTCCTTTTATGCCTTTATTAGTGATTTTACTGTTTTGCCTAATACAGACATCAGCTTTACCAGTTATTTTACCCTAGAGTTCCCAAGGACTCTCTTACAACTCAGTGTCTTTTTTGCACCATCAAGCCCTGAGATAGCAAGGCAGTTTTAAACAGTTACCCACCACTGTTGGTACCTTGCCTATTTCATCCTTGATTTCCCTTAGAACTTCTCAGGGAATAACAGGGATGTGCTGGTGTTCATTTTCACAATTTGTTCATTAACGTCTACAGCTGCTTAAAATTTCAGGTTTTTGCTGCCCCTTTATTCTCACCTAGGAGTTCCAGCATGGGAGTCTCCCCAGTTTCTTCCAGAGTAGACACTTACAAAAGGAATTGATTTAGCTTCCCTGCAGCAGCTTGGCCAGGAGCTGCCCTCATAGAGATACCTGATCTTTATTTTAAAAGTACTTTAGGTACTTTGACTCCTTGGAGGAATGGAAGTCACAAGTGTCAAGAGGATCAAACAAAAAGGATGGGCAGGAAGAGCTGTAGATATATTTAATGTACTAAGCACACTGAGGACTCTAACTCAGTGTGCTATGAAGCAAGCTTTAGTTCATATGAATTGAAGAGGGTATGAACACAGAGTAGAACCATGGCTACTCAGTGGGTTTGTGCCCCCAGACAGATTTTTACTTGTCCTGTCAACGTGTGGTGGCAAATCACTCTCCAGGTGAGCATATGCCTGGGTAGTAGTCAGAGAGCAGCTGTGAATTCACAGCCTAGTTTACCTGGTGACATTTTTCTGTGTATGTGTGTATGCACGCATGGATCTGAAGACTATGATTTATCAGCCTTGAGTGTCTGGGCAGTTTTATTGTTGACAACAATAGAAACAACATGGCATCTGCAGAGCTGCAATCAACTATAATTATTGTTGCAGCATGTGTCTTCTCTGGTAGATTGAAAGGCTAGAGAGAAATTATAAAAAATACACATTTCTCAGTTTTCTGATTCATTTTCATCCCCCATCACCTATACAGATCTCTCTCCCATACACTGTTTCTTCCATTCCTGCTGTTTTTATCTTGGTAGCATTATCTGTTTTCACTTACAGTTAGTCAGGTGAAAGCAACCTGCTGATTTTTCAATGGCTTCCAACAGCATTTATTATCTTGCACTCGTCTTCAATCAGTGGATTGCAGAAGCACAGTGCACTCAGGGATGCTCAGATAATGGGTTACAATCAACAACATTACAGAGATGCGTTCTCCTATCTTTCTGTAGTGCTTATTTGTGCATTTGGCAGAGTCATAATACCAACATTTGAAGTTGTAATAGGGCTTTCTATCTAAGGGGCACTGAGTGCTGTGCAAAGCATTGATAGATTTGCTCTCTTAGATGTGCTGGGGACTTCAGCACCTCCTAAGATTGCAGGGAAGAGCAATTCATATTTTACAGCCACAAAACTAGGATTTTACCTTGTCTTAACAAATTAATAGTAAAAAAATAGCTGCTTTATCTTCCAAGCATTTCCTGAGGTTCCCTTGATGGAGGACACACAGGATGGCTATAGCTGGCAGATTTCCCTGGAGCTGGTTGGAGGCAGAGATGAATCTCATTTAATCCGAGTGGCAGAATGACTTAGTGTACCTTTATTTGCTTATACCCAAAAAGCTAAGAAACATCTCTCGTATCACAAATTGGTGTGAAAAAGGTGGGATGGTACATTAACAGAATATTAACAGGGGCTTTCTCTGGGCTCTGAACACAAGGGAAGGCAATGGCTGCAGTTGAATGGGCCTGTCTGTCTGAGTGAGGAAGAAACAAAAGTGGAAGACAGAAGACAGCCCAGGGAGATGGAGTACAGGAAGTCTTAGGCCTGGGAGAAATTGTGTTAATGGCTGCTGAGAAGTTAGAAAACTGATGTCCTCTTGTTTTTTGANAATTGAAGAGGGTATGAACACAGAGTAGAACCATGGCTACTCAGTGGGTTTGTGCCCCCAGGCAGATTTTTACTTGCCCTGTCAACATGTGGTGGCAAATCACTCTCCAGGTGAGCATATGCCTGGGTAGTAGTCAGAGAGCAGCTGTGAATTCACAGCCTAGTTTACCTGGTGACATTTTTCTGTGTATGTGTGTATGCACGCATGGATCTGAAGACTATGATTTATCAGCCTTGAGTGTCTGGGCAGTTTTATTGTTGACAACAATAGAAACAACATGGCATCTGCAGAGCTGCAATCAACTATAATTATTGTTGCAGCATGTGTCTTCTCTGGTAGATTGAAAGGCTAGAGAGAAATTATAAAAAATACACATTTCTCAGTTTTCTGATTCATTTTCACCCCCCATCACCTATACAGCTCTCTCTCCCATACACTGTTTCTTCCATTCCTGCTGTTTTTATCTTGGTAGCATTATCTGTTTTCACTTACAGTTAGTCAGGTGAAAGCAACCTGCTGATTTTTCAATGGCTTCCAACAGCATTTATTATCTTGCACTCGTCTTCAATCAGTGGATTGCAGAAGCACAGTGCACTCAGGGATGCTCAGATAATGGGTTACAATCAACAACATTACAGAGATGCGTTCTCCTATCTTTCTGTAGTGCTTATTTGTGCATTTGGCAGAGTCATAATACCAACATTTGAAGTTGTAATAGGGCTTTCTATCTAAGGGGCACTGAGTGCTGTGCAAAGCATCGATAGATTTGCTCTCTTAGATGTGCTGGGGACTTCAGCACCTCCTAAGATTGCAGGGAAGAGCAATTCTTATTTTACAGCCATAAAACCAGGATTTTACCTTGTCTTAACAAATTAATAGTAAAAAAATAGCTGCTTTATCTTCCAAGCATTTCCTGAGGTTCCCTTGATGGAGGACACACAGGATGGCTATAGCTGGCAGATTTCCCTGGAGCTGGTTGGAGGCAGAGATGAATCTCATTTAATCCGAGTGGCAGAATGACTTAGTGTACCTTTATTTGCTTATACCCAAAAAGCTAAGAAACATCTCTCGTATCACAAATTGGTGTGAAAAAGGTGGGATGGTACATTAACAGAATATTAACAGGGGCTTTCTCTGGGCTCTGAACACAAGGGAAGGCAATGGCTGCAGTTGAATGGGCCTGTCTGTCTGAGTGAGGAAGAAACAAAAGTGGAAGACAGAAGACAGCCCAGGGAGATGGAGTACAGGAAGTCTTAGGCCTGGGAGAAATTGTGTTAATGGCTTAACAGGGGCTTTCTCTGGGCTCTGAACACAAGGGAAAGCAATGGCTGCAGTTTAATGGGCCTGTCTGTCTGAGTGAGGAAGAAACAAAAGTAGAAGACAGAAGGCAGCCCAGGGAGATGGAGTACGGGAAGTCTTGGTGGCTTAGGCCTGGGAGAAATTGTGTAAATGTCTGCTGAGAAGTTAGAAAACTGATGTCCTCTTGTTTTTTGATTACTAAACAGAGTCATGCTCCTCTCTCAATTTCACTTCTTTAAACAATAACATAGGTTGGATATGTGTGCAAGACGAAGTGGAAAGTGAGTAAAAGAAAGGGTCCTATAACCTGCTGTGGTAAAAGATGGTGAAGAGCACGTATGCTGCTTCCATTAAGCTAACTCTCTATTTGATTGGAGTAAGAAAACTAAGTTAACCACTAGTAGCCAAAATTACAAGGAGTTAATTGTGAAAGCAAATCTGAAGTGATCAGCTTACTGCTCGAGACATATTTGACATTACTGGGAAAAGTAATATTGAAAATAATGTGGCTGGACTACTCAATCTCAGATATTATCAGTATTCTAGTACAATTTAGGGAAATTTACCTAAATACCAAGTCTTCTGTCACGCTTGATTGTGTTTAACAATGCCAAGTTAGCATTGTCAGGCTAAAGAAGACTTATTTGAAGTAATTTGCTGTACCTTTCTAAAAGTTCACAGTGTATTGAGAAGCTTTTAGGCTAGACATGTATCTTAGAGGAAAATTTCACTCAGAAAAGTTGGTCTTATTTAAAAAAACTCTTAAAAATGACCTTTTTGCTGGCTTGTTGTCTCAGTGAATATGAAATACCCTTCTCTGTTTATAAACTTGTTGTTTGTGGTGGAGCGAAGAGAAATGACTCCTTCCCCTATTGCATCAACCATTTTATGCACGTAACTGCTGAAGGGAGGCTGAGATGGACATTCAGTTTCTCTGGTAACCATATGGAGGTCTGCTCTTTTTATTTGGTGAATTATTTTTCTCCACCTAAAGATGTCTCCTCCTTTAACGTCCCCTCTCCTCCCAGCCCCAATGCTTTATGGCACTTTGTCACTCACTGTCACTGTGCTTCAATGATCACTTAGGTACAATCTTGGGACAGCTATAATTCTCACCCTAAGCATTGTTGCCAGTGTTTGAGAGTTATATTAAGAAATCAAAGAAACAGCACTGGAAAAGTTTTCAGGAAGCTATCTGACCAATACCCCTCCTCTGAGTCAGGGTCAGGAGCATCTGTGTTTCTTGAACACGTCAAAATAACTTATCCTTAAAACCCTCTGAGACTAAGGTTCCAGCAACCTGCCAAGATATTGCCTCCCTGGGGTACTGTGTAATGAGTGGTATGCTGAGACTTCCCTGCTATCTAGCCTAAATGTTTCTTACTGCAAATTAAGAGAATTACTGTTCTATCTTTCAACAACAGTTGACCACCATCCTTTTTTGACACACTCCATAGCTTTGCAGCCTGCTTTATGCATCCTTTCATTCCAGTTTTAGAAAAAGCCAGGTTTTTTTTTTTGCCTATTTGTATACGTCATTTTTGGAAACCTCATGATGTTAGCTATTCTCTGAGTTATGCCCAGCCTTTCTGAGAATGAGCTGCTTAAACTCCAACTAGAGGCCTCAAATACTTTCTGGAATATAATAATTTTCTGTCTTCTGACATTTTTTGCTCATATAGGCCTCCCGCTAGGCTAGAACTGTTTGTTTAGGTGTGCCCACCACATCTGGCAAGTGCTGGCAGTCAAAAAAAATGAGTCTAGTGATGGAAAACTGGCTAAGGAGGAGAACATTTAGGTTGATTCTACAAGGGGGATCAAGGGAGACCCTAGAAAAGGGAAGTGGCCTGGACAGTAAGGAACTGCCAGAGGGCCTTAAGCTGTCTGGGAAGTAAGTCATGGGGCAACAGAAGAGGGTGGCCCTGTCTTCGGAAAAGGAGATCTTGAAAGCTCAGAAAGGGGAAATGTCTTGGTAACTCAGATCATCCCATACAAAAATGGAACAACAACATCTTCAAGAAAAGCTCTAGTAAGAGAAAGCCTAAGGAAGTGGTGGGAATCTTACAGAAATACAGACATATGTAAATTCCTGCGAGAAGTCTTGTTGGGATCAGTAGGTCTGGGTTTCCCGACAACCCTTAAAGAAAGAGCTCCTCTAGAAGAGTTCCTGCAGAGAGGAAAAATTGCAGAATTTTTGCCTAGAGGGAAACTCATAGAGTTGTAGCTAAAGAATGGGTTGGAGAGGAAATAACAGGTGGGAAAGGGTGGAAGAAGAGCAAAGCACATTGTCACTATCCCCATAGCTGAGGGAAGGAAAGGTCGTGGTGGTGACTTTCAGTAGATCCTTTTTTTTGCAGCAGTATCTCTTCACTTTCAGGTTTTGAGCCACAAAAGCCCTCAATGCTGAAACATATCTTCACTATTCCCCAGTTTGTATATGTGCCTTTCAGTTTTGCTTCTAGGATGGTCCTTTATACTTTGAATTTTATCATTTTTAGACTAATCCTCTAATTGTTCAAATTAATTTTAAATGCTAATCTTCTTATCTTGGTATGACCCACATGCTAACTCATCACCCAAGTAATTGATAAAGATATGAAACAGGTTAGTCTTGGGACAGACTATGCAACCTGACTTGAATGACCTTCTCATTTGAAGCAGATAGGCTAACATATTAATGTACATTTACATTGTAGGCTTTCTTTCAAGGTCTTTTCTGAGAAAAGAAGTAGAACACTATCAAAGGCATCAAGACATGCTGCATCAATAGTTTCTTCCCCTACATGAGACTAGTCATCTTTGCAGAGAAAGAGATGAAAAGATTTCTTAGAGCTTGTTCCTGACAGTGTTGTTGAGGAAGGATCTGCTTTCAGGGTTAGAAAGTCTGCAATACCACCAGTCAAAATGGTAGAGCATCAGCTTTCTTGATAAAAAGTTAGTAGCTTTTTTCCCACTCATATCTTTGAACAGTTGTGTTTTTGACATTCTCTTTCAACTTAATTTGTTGTCAAACGTGTACTAGCTGAACTACAACAATTTTTTGAATATGTTAGTCAGCCCGTGGACATTAATGGGGAATTTTCTACTGCCTTAATTGGCCAGGGCCCTAACTGACTGCAGCCAAAAGCAGCTGAAGCATGTTTCCATGCCAGCAGGAAAGAATAATTCCTCTCAGCAAATATTGCATCCTGGTAGCTGCAGCTGACAATCTCTGAACCCTGTAGCTCAAGTCTATTTTAGGCTATATTGATTCACTTAAGAGTTATTTTATCTTACAGTAACTAAGGTGCTTATAAAGCTATTTTGTCCTTGATATTAAACTGCATAACTAATACAAATGAGCCAAAAATACATTATTATTGTAGATATTCTAGCAATAAAAACTAGTAAGCATGGAATTAAAACATCTTTACATGCCCTTTCCTTTTTTCCATTAGCACATACACACAACAGTACTCGCTGTCCAGTTTGCATGGAAAGATGTAATGTTAAAGCTCAGGCAGCTTTTAAATAATTTCTCACTATGTTTCCAGTCTCATTTCTTTTCCATTCACTTTTTTTTTTGTTTCTCTTTCCTTCTGCTATTTTCTCATCCTCTTGTTTTTCAGTTAAATAGTTTGGCCATTCCCAGTCTGGCACAGTGGAAGGAAGGAATTACCAGGAGCTGGAGGAATGGCTCACCTGACTGTAAGACAGCAGATTTTATATTGCACCCAGTATAGTATGGAAGAGCCCAAATGCTCTTTTACATGCTGCTGGGATGCGGACTGCTCTGAAGAAGTTGATGACTGCCTGGTGCAACTTTTTCTGCCTTCCTCGTGCAGGGGCTGGCTCCTAGCAGGGTCTTTCTCACTGCTGACTGAGGCAGGAACCAGCTGGGCAGGGTTCTGTGTTGCAAGGGTGAGTGAGTGGACTGGAAGTGTCTCATACAGGTTGTTTTGCACTGAGAGTCAATTGTACTTCTACCTAACCTCATGATGAGGCAAAACATAAAGCCCACGGCACGTTTGTGTGCTTTGAAGAGCAACAATGTGTATTTCCAAGATATGTCTAAGGGAAAAAGCTTGTATAGCTCTTGAACTTTTCTGTGCAAGGCTGAAAAGTAGGTATTTTCCAGAGCAAACTTATATTCTCACCAGATAACAAACTGCTGCTTGGAGTAGCTTTCATATTACTATGTTTCTCCTTTCCCAATGGGCTGTACTACTATTATGCCTCCCTACATAATATTTACCCTTTGCTTGTAATCACATCTGTTAGGAGGGATGTTACCCAGCCAACAATACTTTTGATGGCATATGGTGCTCTTTAATTAAATCTAAGTATTCACAAAATCATAGAGTGTGCTCTAGTTTTTGGGCCTCCAGCTATCTCCCATGACTCCCTTTATTCATTTAGATGCATCCTCAGAAAGTCAGAAGGTTTTTTTTTCCTAATGCACTAGTCATAAAAAATGGAACCGGAAAGTGTAATAGTGGAGCTACATGGTGTAGTTTGCAAAGTTCAGTGCATTTGAATCTTGGAGTGGGAACCTGCCTTCCCTTGTAAATAAAAAAAAAATCAGTTAGGTACTTCAATATAGACACATGGTCACCTTCTACTAAAAACTGAATATGAGACAGTTGTGAGCTGAATCATGGCTATGATGTCCAACATCTGTTAAAATTGCGAGCAGTAATGTAGTCATTTGTTATTGTTTAATTTTCTTTATTGGGTTGTTTTCTGTGCATGGAATGATTCCCTTCTCGACTTGTCTCGTCTTGACACACCTGCTCTGGGAAATGGAGTGTTTTAGTTTTGCTCCCTAGTATTATAAAGTGAAGTATTACTAAAAAGTAACAAAGATCTACTTTTTACAGACTTCATAAGTGGGTCATGCTGCTTTTTTTACACCAACACCAATAACACAGCACAGAATGTTAGTTGAAAACATTTTGCTGTGTTTGTTTCGTGAATCTACTGCCCATCATGGAGTATGCATACATTGTTCTGGAAGCTCTAAATGGAGCTGAATAAAAAAATCCTGCTTCGGAGACTGTATAACCCAAGTACACAGCTACAAAACCAACTGTTAGGTGTAGACAAAGATACAAAAGACCACATTAGTCAATGTAATAAACAACAGACTTAGCAGAGTAACCATGACTTTTGGTAGTCATCACAACAAGGAAAGTTTTAAGAAATGGTCTGAATACAGTTACTGAGGTAATTTATAAGGTGCTACCTTCTGCATCATCTTCCATATGTAAAAGTATAGTAGCTTGAAACTCCATGGGTATGTGATGCAAACTGGCAAGGTGAGTCTCAGTCTCTTGGTATTGTTCAGAAAAATAGGTCAATGAGGTGGGACAGAATATGGAATACCTTGGGAGAGAAAAGAAGTAGCTAAGACTGGGTGCTCTATAGCATATGGAAGAAGTAGCATGGATAGATTACAAGATGAGCTACCAAATCGATGGTCTAGAAAAGCAGTCTGTGCAGGTGTGCTCAGAATGGATGAGAGCAGATGGGGGAGAGGGCACTGTTATGCCTGTGTGAGTTGGGAAGGAGGCTGCAGAAACAGATGTGTGGAGATGAAAGCCTCTAGCTCCAATCCTGCACACATGCTCACAACTGCATTGCTAGATTTTCATCGCTTAAGGTACAGACTTCATCTGTGTCAATCTTTCATGGATTAGACTACTGTCACTGGAAAGACCATTAAGGCCAAGCTCAAAATGTTAGGTTTACACTTTACTGTTAAATCATAAACATGTTGAGATTTCATAGTGGAGTATTTTAGACTTTGCTCTTAATCCTAAGAGATTCACGAAGAAAATATCTCTCAAAAATGTAAATTATGTGCAATATCTAAATTGTTCTTCAAAGCAAACTGCTAAGTTTACACTAGCATTCTGTGTTACAGACTTAGTTTTCCCCAGAAGGTACAAAGTTTTCTGGATGAAGTCTAGTGACAAGATAGAGTTTGGGCCCCCTAGAATGAGATGGGTTGTTTCCTTGTTGCACTTGTCCCATGAAAGTTCACCAACTACCATGCTGTGCTGTGTGGTAGGAAGGAATTGTCACAGAAGGAGTCAGAGTTAGTTATGCACTTAGCTCTCATGAGAGAAGCAGCAATACATTTATTTATATAAAACAGTGAGTTAACAAAGTTCAAAATTTAATACGACAATGATTTAACAGGATCCGATGGTGAGGTTCACTTGATTATTTACTACATAGAGAGCAGGCTCAGACAAAACTGTCAGGGAGACTCTCCCATTGAGTCACAAGGTTTGGAAAGGACCCCCTTGCTGTCTAAACTTCTTCTCAGAAAGGAGTCTCAGTGTGGATGGATCCAATCCTAGCCCCAGACTTGGGGTCAATGGTTTATGTCTAAAGGATTATAAATGTGCAATCAATCCCTTAAGATTTCACAGTTTAGCA
>VZTO01017806.1:0-39126 GCA_013400615.1 Syrrhaptes paradoxus
AAAACTAAAATACTTTGTGGATTTTGTTAAGTTTTTAAAAATTCAGCTTCAAGGTTTTTAAGCAAGTTTATCATTCAGAATTTTTTCCTGTGTTTCCAGAAGCTTATATTCTAAAACATATGCTTAGTCTAGGATGTCTATGTTGGAGACAGGTAACACCTGGGACAAATAAGTGCAGATTTTAGGATTTAGATGTCTTGGTAGGTATTAATTTTTGAAGTCTTGATGTTGCTGTTCTGTTCAATATTATAAAAATGTGACAGTTACCTGCTGCCGATAATGCTACCTGGTACCTGCTGTCATAGTACAGTAGTTATCTGCTTCTATGACCAAATTCCCTATAAAGGTATACTGGCAAGGCAACAACACAAATCTGATCAGCCTGATTTTTGAACATGATTTTCTGTTCTTCCACTTGTAGTCACCTGGTGGGCTCCATCAACTCTTGCTTTAATCAGAAGAACTCAGATATAAAAATCTTAGCTAGTTTTTGTAGTCTTTCTTTAGAGGTGAGCACCAAGATAACATTTTCAAAAAAACCCAGTTATCTGGCTTTTTTGAAATTTTGTCTATAAAGGAAATATAGGATGAGTAATTTAGGTATACATATCATGTCTAGATTTAAAGGATCCTCATCTGAAGAAATTTTATGCTCCAAAAAAAGGAGCAAGTTCAAGTGGAAAAAGTTTTCCAAAAAGTTCAAAAAAATAAGATGAGATTTGGTTTGCGTATAAGCTATCATAAACTCTCAGATTTTTTGCCTGACTGAGTTTGGAAAAGTTGAATTTGGGAAAGCTGTCTACTCAAAACTTCCAATAATTATATGAGTGTCTTTCAGTAGAAGATTTAAGAGCTCTTTGAAAGAAGGTGCTCTTCTGGTCTTTAAAACAAACACTCTGAAAGAAGACAAGCTGCTAGACCTACGTTTTATTAAAACGTGAAATGTGAACCTAGAGCACAGCAGCACAAATTCATGAAGCAAGAAAAGTAAAAGTAGGGCAGGGGGAGAGACAAACGTCCCACAGGACTAGGTCTCAGTGTCTTCCTGCATCACACAATGTCCACACCTCTCTTCAAGGTTTCCCCTCACCTCTGAAGGGAGTTTTCTTCTGGGTCACCTCCCTGTTGCCAGCAAACTCTCACTCCTCTTGGGTATCTCCCCGTCCCAGATAGGCTGCAGGCCAGCAGACAGGGACAATACTTTTCCAGAGAGGATTACTCTGATTAAATGTTGACATTAATGAGCACAGAAATATTTGAGTTGCCAGCACTGTCTTCTGTCTTTCTTGTCAGTGCAGTTCTCATCAATGGCATTGAGGGATAGTTCTTCAAACTAAAATAAGTAGAAAAAATAGATTACTGTAGGTTACCCCAAACAGTGATTCTTCCTTGCAACATTTGCTTTATCAAGCAGCTTGCTCGAAGCTTCTCTGAGCACTGTGATTCCCTGTTGGACAGGCAAAATCTCCTCACTTAGAGAGGCCGCACCTGACCGTCATCCTCTCTGCGACAGAGGGGACGTTCACCCTTCATTTCCCAGCCAGCTAAATCCATTTACACAACAGTAATATTGAACCGCTATGTGCATACACTTATATACTTGCACAGAATATTTTTTCTTTAAAAAAGCTAAAAATGAAGCATGGGCAAGACAAAGTATGATAAAAGTAGACTTTGATTTTAGGGAAATTGCTTGTGAATGACATATGTTGTCTACACTAACTTGTAGCGAGGACTCACACTTTTCACAGATCTTACTTGCTATTCATTTGAACTGATTTTATCTTTCCCAACGTGCTGTAGTTTCACTCTAACCACAGTGCTGATGACTCTTAATTGTGATTCCAGCTCTGAGAAAAATAAAAAGGCTATATCTGTGCTATGAGCTGTGAAAAATATTTTTTCTCTTGTAAAAAATGACAGATAATTCAAAACCTTAAACATGGATAGAAATAGTTGAGTGATAAATAAATATGCTGAAAAATCAAAAGCTCCTAAAATGATCTTGCATTTATGACCATATATACACACAATGCAGATATGTAAAACTTTTGCCAAATGTTTATTTCTGTGCCAAACAATTCTTTTCCATGAAAGACTAATGCATGCTGCTTTAAAATTAACCTCTTAACAACATGACTGGAAAGATAATGAAAATATGACCATCATATGGTTTCTGTTTTTTCCACTTCTTTCCTATGAACCAAAGGAATTCCTTACATTTTCCTGGAATTACTTTGCCACTCAAGAAATGGTTTTTATACTGTTCTTTTTTGCTGGTAGAAAATTCAATTATATCTAACAAGTTGCTTCTCAGCAATGTGATTATCTTACTTTTGTCCTTGTTGTTCCTATTTCTTCCTGTCCCTTCATCTTAAACACTCTGCTGTTTTGAGGAGAAAGGAGGTGGGGGTTGGAATGAGTGCATGAAGGTAACTCTTCACATGAACCAGAAATATGCAATAATTCAAAAAGGAAAACAACTGAGAAAGAATAAATCTTGTTTTAATGTGCCTGAGCTGGTATTAAAAAATACAGATGTACTGTATGCATATGAAATTTTTGATTAAAATGTCTCTCACCAGTCTGTCTCTTTGATTAAATAAAACCTGCTTGGTATTAATCAAGGCATAAAGAATTTATGCCCCAAATCCAGATTAATTAAAAGCCCAGAAGCTTGAAGAACAGACTGTGTGTAAATACTAAAATAAATCAATCTAAACAAAATATCTATGGATTTGGGTTGTGTATTCCAAAAATATAAATAATTCCAGGAAGTGATTTATGGTGGGTTTGCTGTGGAAATACGTTGCTTATTAGGATATGTTTGAACATAAAGTTAAGCAAACAGTTTGATTTACAAATTCGTTTTTTAAACACTTACTTTTTAATTATAGCTCCATTTGAAACAATTTGTGATGGTATATTTCTTAACAAATCCTGAGAAATTTACTCTTTATTCTGTCATAATATTACATTTAAAAAAAAAAAAAAGTTGAAAAACAGCTTCTGTGGTGGTGTAGATTTGATAAAGCAATGTTAAACCCCAATACTTGTCTTTCCAGGAACAACAGAGCAGAAACACTTTCCATACTTTTGGTAGTATTGGTTACCAATACTTTGGTTTTGGAAGCAAAATCTTTTGATTTTGGCCTGGAATTGAAGTCTGGGGTGTAAAATGCCCATGAAAATGTTGGGAGAGTTCTCTGAAAGAAAGGAGCTGTTACCACCATCCAGAAGCAGCTTTCAGCAGTGCACAGCAAGCCACCAATGAAAAAACGAACCAGAAAGCAAAAGGCATTCAGGAGATTCCCTAATCCTTGCCCCCAGTGGTAAATCTGTGCCTGTAAATAGAAGTTTGCCTCTACACTGGCATTACAACTCCTTTATATCCAGATGTGGAACTGAGCTTCAGTGTCTGCGTCTCAGGTTGGAGATTTGGAAACTCTCAGTTTCAGGTGAAAATTCAGCTTTGAGCCCTGTTCCAAAAAGCAGTAATCAGGAGACCATTCTCTCTCAAGGTCGGAGAGAAAGGTCACAGTGGATGTTCTAGCCTCACTCCCCTGTTAACTACAATAGCCTGAAGACCTCATAACTCCTGGAGCTGCCGAGATTATGTTCACACATTTACCTAACCCACTAAGGAACAAGTCAGCTAAGTGCCAGTTTGCAAGATAAATGGACTACTGTCTCCACTGATACAAAAGATATTGAATACTCTGCCCAGAGAGCTGACTGATGGCTGCAGTGGCTTCACAATAGTAATTTCTATGCAATTGCAAAATAATGCAAATTATTCTTTCAATTGCCAGCACTTCTTATGGTAACAATGGCTGCCAGTTACCACAGCTGTGAAGACAATGCCTGTCATTGCAATAGCTGTCAAATACCAGATTTAACACCTGTTTGCTAATTTTGAAAGTGCACAGCATGGGCCACAAGATGACGGTTTTACTTGGGATGGAATAGGAGTGGAAATCTTTGAAAAAGAAAGTTCATATATATCATGAAGACATGCATATTCTTGCTGAGGCTTCTTTTTTCCAGTGTCTCTTTCCTCCCTTTGTCCATGGTGGTGATACTGCATGTTCTTAACATGGTGTTTTTCTTCCAAATAGGCAGGTCTGCCTTTCAATGAGTTTTACACGAGGAGATTAAAAGTCTGACCCAGGCTTTTGCAGGTTGTTTGTGGTTCAGGTAACCCACCTGAAAGTCCTATTTTTTGACATCTGCACATAACAGCTGGTAATGAGTATTTGGATTCTGAAGGTCTCTAGTTTTTTAATCTTTTGCATTAGACTTGTTAATAAGGATAGATGGAAAGCAGGTGTGGTAGTGGTTGAAAGGGTTATTGGAGGACATAATTACTTCAACTATTGTTTTAAGCTTTTCTTTTTTTTTTTTTTCTTCTTCCTGCACAGTTTGTCCTTCTTGCAGCTGCCAGTTGCAGCTAAGCAGGGAATGTACAGCTTTTACATTTTCTTCACTATTTACAAACCTAAATGAATATGTGGAGAAACTCCAGGAATAGATTTATTTTATTTTTAACGAAAAATCTGAGCATTCCAAGTGAAGCAGCAGCTGAGCTGAAATGTGTTAACACACCCTGTTTAATCCCTTCAGAACTGTGATCTAATGGTAGCTGGGAGCCAGGGCTGCTTGTGACTTTCTTCTGGCATTATTATTTACTTACTATTAAAAACACAGGCAAGATGTTCTGGATCTGTCTTCACTGCACACTGCAGCATAGCACAGAAAATCCCAGACCTAGATGGGTACAAGAAATCACAGTGGCATGGAGTGCTAGTTTACTCAGCAGAGAGTTATCAGTATAAAGCAACAGCAGACTGCCATTCCCTGTCCGTTAACAAAATTACCGAGCAATTGTTTAATTTTTATGAAACTGTCCTTTATTAACATTTATTTTTGATACTCTCCTTCACTGTAGCCAGCATTATCTGTCTGTACACATTTTTATGTCTCACTCATCACTATGCTATCATAGTCCTATAGAGTTGACAACATGTTATTCAAACATTACTCCAGCATCTTATTTTGAGTTTGATGTGTGGGAATGCAAAGAAGACATAACACCCCGAAGTTATCATAGTCCTTTGAAAATGTCTGTCACTTTGATGGGAGCCAGCAACTGAATCTCAAATGAAGTGAATTTTCTTGGCAGGTTGCTTTTGTAATAGCTCATCTGTTTTACATTTCTGCTGTCTAGAAAACTCGCCCCCGGTCTGAAACACAACAACCACAACTACAGGACCATTCTGGTTGTTTAAAATTCCCAGTACTTTAGCCATACACGGTCTGATTTGCAGAGGTATAGAGCACCAGACACTCCAATGGGGACTGATCACCAAACCAAGGATATGTGTGAAGAAGCCCCAAGGACTGATGCCATCCCTTCCTCTCCCTTTCTCCTCATTTGTCAGTTTGCTACTTGTTTCTGAGCCCTGCCAGGAAAGAGCAGCTACTGTGGGCTCCTGTACTCATTTTGGCCAAGCTGAGAGCCCAGGCTAATCCAGATTCAGTCACAGCAGGTCCAGCTGGGTTTATTAACTCAGTCTCCACGCTATGGACGTAGTGATAATACTCCCAATACTCTACCTTTAAAGAAAATACTTTATTGGAAGTAACAATTTTCTAGAAATCATTTCAACTGTTTAGGCTCCTAATTGTTCCTGAAAAAAGAAGTGAATGACTACAGATTTATGTACCTTGTTTCAAGAAATGTTATTGGTACAAATCAACACGTTGCTGTTTAAAACGCCTTGGTAACCGGTGCTCCAGAACACGCCTCTGTATCTTGGTACTTGTCTGATATTCCAGAAATAGCTCCTTCAGCATAATATGTGGAATTCCAATGAGTTTATACTTCCTGATTAATGTGATATTTTGTCAAGTTGTTGACTCTGTAATATTAACTTTTTAACCTTAATTGGAAAAAGTATTTCTGTGTAGCAAGGATAATCAAAGGCAAAATCAATCTTGCTTCTTACTAAGAGAATTATTCACCGTGCATTTGATATTTTACATTATTTAGAGCATACTTGTTTTTCCACAGCTAATTGATTCAATAAATGGTCTTTTAGGAGCCTGAAAAGGGTACAGAACTTGAAAGAAGAGATTTAAATTTTGCAGATCTAAACTGTTGTTGCTTGATTCAAAGCATTCATTTTGTTTAACTATTTACTTGTATTGCCTCTCTGAACGAAAAGTAATCTCTTTAATTTGATGACATGACATAAGCTTCACAAGTTTAAATGTTATGTATTTTTTTTTCCTATATTACACTAGGAGGAGTCACAAAGCCCCACATGAGAGACTGGAAATTTCTTAAACTCATTGCTGCAGGTGGATGCTTTAGTTGAATGGATACATCAGAAAGAAAGAGAAGAACAGTCTTGGAAAGATTTCGAATGCATACTGGAGATAAGACAATGTGGTCCTGCGTGCTCTTCTATGGTCCTGATTTTAACAACGGTCTTAGCTCTGAGCCTAATATATCAGCAAAGTCTGGCTTTATCTGGAACCTCCTGTGACTAATGTTTATTTAAAAATCCATCAGTGCTATTTTCCTTTTCAATAAAAAGTTACCTCAAATTAAGATGCTTCTAATTTTGTACTGAAATGTCAAAATGTGACGCAGAAACTTTAGAAACTCGTAACTGACTGTGAAATCTTGTGTTTCAATGCCAAAAATTACTTAGAGAATGTTACAGTTAGGCCTTTTGCACAGTGATTTCTCTCAACACACAAGTTGAGCTATTTTATCTAATCTTTATATAAAATATCTTCAAACAAAAGCAATATTTGGTATGGATTGACCACACTTACTTCATTGACCAAGATTACATTTCAGTGATTGCACTAAAGAAATTTAGTAGTCTTATAAAATATGTTTTAAAATGTGTGTTTTCCCTTGTCCCGGCATTATTAAACATTTGGTGACATACTCTACATAAACATACTGTATTATCTTACCCCTTAGCCTTTATTTGTCATTTCTTAATTGCAAATTGATGAAGAAAGAGTGTAAAGTGACTGTTTCTATTTGGCACAACATAAGTGATGGATGGAAGTGACAAGGAAAATGAGGATGTTTGTCACATGGCAGTTAGCTTTTGTTTTATGGGGTTACGTTGTTGCTTGAGGGAAACTTTAACAGAACATAAGCTTCTCTATTGCATAGACTAAATATCTGCATAAATTTTAGAGGCTGGTTATATGTTAGCTTGTGTCTACCGAGAAGACATTTCTTTACAAAATGCTTTTCTTCATCTAAGATTGAGACATACAACTAGAAATGACCAGATCTATAATCTGCTTGAAAATGGACTTGATGAAAAGTACCAAACTTCTCTTTTGTTACAATCAATAATGTTTTTTCTTTTTGCATCAAATATTTTCTGCATTTTTTATCAAATCTAATTTACCTTTTTTTTTTTAAATTTAGCGAAGTAGACATTGAAATAAAAATGAGCACTCAGAATGTTGACGGAAAAAGGTAAATATAAATCAGAAGTTCACAGATTTATCTATTAGACCTACTTATTTGAAAAAGTGACACGTTTGTTAGTAGTAAATGAATTAATAAAACATTATTTTCACTTCCTAAGGAAGTTACAAGCTGCTCTCCTCAGACCTGGATCTCTTGGAGGCTCTTTGTAGGAGACTATGCAAACGAACAGGATCTTCCCCTAGGAAAACTGGAAACACTGTAGTTCACCAATGGAATTTTTTTGTGGGGTAAAACTTGGTCATGATTGGCCTTTATGGAAACACCCCTGTCTTTGTGGGAACTTGCTGGAGAAATCTGACTGTGAAATCTTACACAGATAGGCAGCCACGTGTGTGTTCAGACACTGAAGAATATGTTCACTTTCAGCTGCTGGAAGCCTTTCAGAATTAAACCCCATCTTCAGTTTTGGAGTTTTACTTTTTTTCCTTAGTTTTTTGCCTGAAGGACATGATCTGAAATCTTCATGTTTGAACTTGAAATGAAGCATGCAGTTAAAATGTTAATCTTTATGTTAAAAGGGACAAGGGAAGATATTCTAGAGGAAGCATGGTAATTAGTAAGATATTAATTATGAGAAAATGATCAGCTTCTGCTGTTTCTTTTGGAAATCACTAACAGGTCACAATCAAATAAAGAAATGAATGTCAGGATAAGCCACCATATGACTATATACCTTATTGCATTGAAAGCTGTGGGTTAGATGTTCTTGCTATGGGTTGGCTATGATAAAACTGCAGTGTGGAAAAGACAGGTGAGAAAGTTCTGTTCCTCTGCCTCATAACAGAAGAAGAGAATGCATAACAAAATGTGAAACTCTGATATAATTCAGTGAATTTATTATTCTGCTTGTTACAGTGATGTTTTGCATTCCTCATATAGATTCAATGCCTCTCAACACACCATCTCAAATGGACAAAATGAATCCTAACTAGTGCATTTCTCCACCAAGGAGAGTTCTAGTGGCCTCTTAGAGCGGGTATGCTGAAAAGCTGATATTTTCAATTTTTTATATTCCTTTTTTCATTTTTTTTCGTTTTTAATTGGTCTTATACAACGAAGAATAAATTATGTGGAAAACGCTACCGCATTTTCTCTACATTCCTCTTTTCTATTTTTCTTTTGAGGAGAATGCCATAGTGACAGTAACAAAAACTGGAACCTTTGCTAAAAATACATTAAATATTCTGCATGAATTGGACTTCTGGACAGCATTTAGGTGCTTGCTGTGGCTGAGAACATACATCTCCAGCATTTCTCTAACTTTCAGCAAAGGATCTGTATGCAGTGATAAGTAGCATTATGCAAATCAGACTCGCCGTACTCGACGCCTGTAAAAGATGCCATTCCTATAAAGAGCACCTTCGAAAGGAGAGAAAATACAAAGCTCAAGGAATTATACTGTACCTCTCCAGTGTTTGTTATTTTTTTACTATGGTATTTATTCTTAATGCAGAAGGCTTATCGTAACCTCCGTTGATTTACTGTCCTGGAGCTTGTCTTGTCCGGGATGTGTGGGCAGGCAGGAGGCCCCAAAGCTCTGTGCCCAGCCTGAACCGTGTTGCACGGGGTGAAGAGTTCTGCTGCCCAGCTCCTGTTCACTCTGTGGATGTAGCTGTGGCTCTGCATGTTTGCAAAGTCCTGGGGATCAGCGCTTTGCTCACTGTTCTGTGAAACACATAGCAGGCCTGGGGATGGGCTTGTATTCGGGGACTGAAGTCGTTGCTGTAGTTTGGGGCGATACAAGCTCCAGTTAGTTAAGCACGTTCCTAATTTTAAGTACAGGAATTAACCATCTGCTGGACTTCTATGTATTTATTGTTCAAATATTAGAAGAGACACATACATTTAAGAATGTATTTTTTTCCCAAAGCTCTGTGCTATTTAGCTATTTTCTTCCCTTTTGGTAGTAATATGAAATTTTGTAATAAATTGTTGAAGACAAACAATGCTGAAAAGAACCTTGTGAGGTTTCTACTTTTGAAGACTACTTTTCATCCTTAAAAGCACCCCAGAAAACACCTATCTGTTTCATTATTTATTCATGCACCTTTCAATACCTGTTCTTACTGCCCTCAAAGGTATTGAGATGCCTAAACGACATTTAGGTGCTCTCCCTAAATGAATTTCTCAAGACTAGATTGAAAGCATCTGAAGACTAGAAAAAGTCTTTTCTCATGCTATAATGATAAGTCCATTTTAACTTTGTGGATCTGGAGTAATGGTTCAAGATACATCCTTCTTCCAGCTCAGATGCATTACTTTTTGAACTGCTGCTGAGGTAATCCTTTTCTTTTTTTCTCTCCCTCAATGGAAGAGTTCAAAGCTCTGCTAATTGCAAATGACCTTGAAAGATTCTCCCTAGACAAAGAAGGGACAAATTATAATGCAGCTTTCATGGCATTTTCTCCTGACTTCTTTTGTGCCTGGAATTCAAATATTTTCATTTATTTATGGAATTTTATATTGTTACACTGAAGAAGAAGAATAACCTCTCACTGAATTCCCTTTCTTTGAAGAATAAAAACTCCTGGTTTGAGACCAGGGGAGTCAGTTGATAAAGGACGGGGAACTGTTATTAAAATGTATTTTAGCTGAAATTTGAAAATGTTTTTTTTCTATGTCCTCTTTCTCTTAAGATTACTTAAGAATTCATCTTTTTTTTTTTTTTCTTTCTATCTAAATTTATTTTCAAGATGTCAATTAGGAAGGCCCAAAATTGCCATTATTAAGCCCTGAGTTAGTTGCTTACAATGGTTAAACTTTAATGTCTTTTTCTGAATACTTCCCTGCTAGAGGTCTGCTTTACGTTTTGCCTGAAAAATTTCTTTTTAGTTTTAGCAAAACTAGTACAGTCACTTCAGAGAGTGGGTGGCAGGAGTGCTTGGTGGTTTGCCAGTTAACATTGGTCAAATCTTTTTCCTGAGGAACACCAGAGTCACGGAGTAAAGGGTTACAAAACAACGCAGGAAATCACCGTGATGTTTTTCATGAGAATCTTCTACTTGCATGAATTATGAGCTTCAGAAAATAGCCACTTACAAATACTCAACAGAGAAAATGTTGATACATTTTCTAGTAATTTCCATGTGTGATGAATGTGCTTCACCTTCGGGATGCCACAGTGAGCGTGGACCCGTCACAGAGAACTGTAGAATATCCCTCTCTCGGGGTGGTTATATAGATATAGATATATAGCCATTGGGTAGGTGCCAAAGGTGAAATAACAATCTTGAGCACTTTTTTTTGTCACTCTGTTGTGGAGACTGGTGGGAGAGAAGTGACAAGAAGTGTCTGAGGCATTCCCAGTAACCAGCACGGCTAATCACATCACAATAGAGCAGTTTTCCCCAACTTTTCTGCTCATGATCAAACTGTAACTTCATATTCACTGTACTTTTAGGTTTGCAATCCAGTTTAGTGCTGCAGCCCTTCATCTGGCAATAGATTTTTTTCTTCCCTTGATTTTATACTTTTTCAAGTCTTTTTGCCCAGAAATCCAACAAGACTTCTGGTAATCTGCACCCCGTGTGCTACCTGCTCATTCACGTTTTACTTGTCTGCGAGACACTTTTCCCTGGGTTTTGCCAGACTGACTGAATGTTGCCACCTTTCCTGTACCCAATGCTGTGCCACAAGCTGGGGGGGCTCTGTCTTTCTATAGGTGACATAGATCTTGATACAGTATGCACCTTAAAAAAATGCTTTGATACTACTGAGCCGTACACACCTGCAGAATCCTCTGGTCCCCTACTTACCAAAATCAGTGACACTCCCTTCAAAGCCCAAGACTGCTTTGATACAATAACAGAAGTGTTGCAAGACAGAAATATTGTATTTGATGTTGCAATTTTTTGTCCTTGATGCTCAAACACTTAAAGTTTTGAGGGGGAGTCTGAGCTGTCTTTATTTGGTGGCTACTGATATTTTGGGGCAGGAAGGATAAAAATTAGTTTACTTATGATCAAAGAACTCTGGAGATAGGTGTGTTTCTGGGGATACAGGTATATGGAGGGCAATTGCTAACAGATCTGTGCGTTTCACAGGTTTCTTCCCTCTGCAAGTGACCAAACATATAATGTTAAGGTTATTCTTGGCCAACAAGAAGACCACATATAATGTTCTGATGCCTGCTCCTGCTTAGTAGAAAAGTAATAGGAGTTTTCCAGTAATATATCAAGGGACTCTGTTACTGGAACAAGTAGTTATTTCATTTTAATGTAATTTTCTCCAATACAAAGAACACTGTGAAGAATGGACAGCTGAGAAATGAGAACATATATTTTCAATGTAATTCATGAAAGTTTTATTTATTTTCCAATTACTGTTATCAAGTTTCCTGCCATTTTAGTTGGCTTTAATATGTTATTAGGTAAGACAACAGGCAATTTCAGATTTGTGGCCAAACATAATGCCATCCTGGTTAGGTTTCACAATATGCAGGATCAAAACCTGTTGCGTAAGGATTTCAGCAAGACCTTAGTGAAGAGCCATTCTTTTTGAACTCCGCTTGTCCATTACACATCATGTAAGCTCTTTTATGCAGAAGTCATCTCCTACAATACGTGGCTGTGTGCTGCTGACTGTAATGGGTCCTGGTCATGCTCAGGACATCGAGGTGTTATAGCAAGATGATTTGCCACTACTTACTTTTCATTACCTGAATTCTTTTGAAAAGCTGAATGTAGATGTTATACGATCACAACTAGATCTGTCAAGTAAAGTTATTCACTGTAAATTATTTACATCATTTTAATAATTTCTCTGATACTGTCTGAAAAAAAAGTGTGTTGTGAAAGTGCAGCTCAGAACTCAGCTACCTAATGCAGCAGAAAGATTGCTGTTTGCTGTAATAGACACTGCCCTTCAGCATGAAGCCACATGTAATAGGAAAGAAACACAGAATCTACCATTAAAAATCTGCTTCAGCCGAAGCTCTGTGATCTTCAAATTGCTTTTAAAAATTGCCAGAAAGTGAAACTGCAAACAAGATTTTCTCAGATGACCGAGCATGCTTGAGTCTTG
The DNA here is from genome assembly GCA_013400615.1 of Syrrhaptes paradoxus. Taxonomy (NCBI): domain Eukaryota; kingdom Metazoa; phylum Chordata; class Aves; order Pterocliformes; family Pteroclidae; genus Syrrhaptes; species Syrrhaptes paradoxus. The sequence continues at coordinate 12,554 of VZTO01017806.1, forward strand.
CAACACGGTACAGGGAAAGCATTTGTATTTGTTGTGATTAAAACTGTAGTCAACAAAACAAGTGCAAATGTACTGTACACCTTGCAGTAAATAAAATAAAATGAGCTTTAACTCTCACCACAGAATTAACAATTCCTTCCAGGCCTAGTCCCAGCTCAGCTCTGCTCCTTTCCTTGGGAAATTCATAGCTGTTCTCAGTTGCTTTTTATTCCACTGAATGCAGAAACGATTTGCTGGGGATTTTGTATTCTGAATTTCAACATGAGAGCAGGTCAGAAGCGATGTCTCTTGTTAATTTAGGGGAACTGGTAGCAGTGCCTGAAGTTAAAACTGCTTAATTGTTTTGATTGTTACTGGTTTCCAATTGTTTTCCAAACTGAAAGTTGGGCTGAATGTTTGTGTGCTGTGTGCTTGCTTCAGGGTGACGTTGCTTGGGGAGCCTTCTGAGGAGATTTAGAGAATGATCCAGAAATTTGTCAGAATGAGATGCTGAGGACTTGTTCTGTATATATTTCCTTAAATCATTTGTTAAAAGACAGTCCTAGAAAACACTAAAAGCCTGTAATATTTGTACATTAGTTATGTTTTCCTTGAAGTTGTATTCTCTAACGTGGTCAGTTCACAGTTTCAAGCAGCACTTGTTAGACTTTGGTGGCTGAACCCTCAGCTGATTCCCTCCGTGCCGGGTGTGCTCCAAGCCAAGACTGCGATTGCATTCAGGGTTTTCCTGCTGTTCCACCTCCTCAGAGAGGAACAATTTCAGCTGCAGGTCTTCTGTAGCACATGCAGCAGATCTCAGTTCATACCTCAGAACCTGAGGTCGTCCCAAGTGGCACTAAATACTTTGCTTAGGCAACGGCATTTTACTAGAAGATCACGTAGCTTAGTAAAACTTCTGCTTTATGTAGAAAAATTTAAATGAGATCTTTAGAAATTAGGTACCTAGTAACACCAATCTTCAAATGTAAAAATAACCAAAATATACAGGTCAGGTTTAGCAAGATCACATATGCTAGGAACTAACCGAAACAGCCCTGTGTAATTATTTTTCTGGTTTTCTCAGCAAACCAACCCAATAAACAATCACAGGCATTGCAGATAAGAGATATTTTAAATTGCTGTCTTTTTACAAATGTGATTTATTCTCTGTGGTTTAACCTAGGCTTTCCTTCATTTTGATTTGAAAGATTAAACAGTGAGTTTAAGAGTATTTTAGTTATGACATTTTCTAAAAATGCTTATTCTGGTATTTTTCTCTATATAGTCAATGCAGAAAGCCTGCTCTTCCAGGGAAATTGATAAATTCTAAACAGAGCTGATCTTGCTAAAAAAACCCCCACAACCCAACAAAACCCAGAAAGAAGAAGAAAAGGAAGAAGGAGAAAAGATAGCCTATTCAGATTTAAAATAAAGTGAAAAATTTAAAATATTTAAAATTTNCCATAGGTTGCACTCATCTATACAAATAGGAGAGGCTGTTAATGTCAACTGAGAACACAAAGGACTGTATTCCATAGAGATGGGAATATGAGGGAAGAAATAGACTGTTTTCCCTCCTAAATTTATTTCAGAAATATTGTATTTAAAATATTTAAAATTTTAATCGGAAATCTGTGTAAATTATGTAAACCTAAAATCAAACTTAATTAAAGATCAAGCCTCACTGGACAGTCCTAGCGTCCATGGAATTTCATATGAAAGTAGCAAATTCAAAATGCCTCAAATTTGATGGTTACAGTCTACTCATTACTGGTGGGAATCAACAGAATTCAGAAAAAGTTTAAGACAAATATTACTCGTGGCAAGAGATCTTAATTTCAGTTTCTCTCTTGGAAACATTTTATAGTTCCTTTCTCTTCCTGCATTCTCTGTTTCTTACATTTGAAGTAATATTTTCTTAATCTACTTTTTTCCCCAATCCTGGATTTTCTAAAATTTCTTTACATCTTTGTTAAACTGTTCTTCCCAAAACCACACATGCTATTGCAGCTGCTGAGTAGAACAGAACAGTTATCCCCATGTCTTCTGTTTCTGAGAGTGAGTTTTATTTCTTTTTTGAGACCATGTTATGACCATTTATAACTACTCTGTTGTCCATTGAAATTCCCAGACCCTTTGCTGCTTTAATGGTGCTTGACTGACTAGACATTACCCTAACAGTAGGAAAGATATCCCAGTGTCTGTCCACTTGGGTATTTCTGCACGGAACAGTGGTGGAACATCCATTTATGTGTCTACCACGGCCAGAGAATCGGCTTTGCAAGAACCTCCTCTAGACAGAAAGCCCAAATCAGTTTGATTTTCCTTTCAGCAACACCAGCAATGAGACATCTCCTCGCCTGCTTTTGTCAGGTCTGGCCATACAGGATTTTAGCTTGTTTCTTAGGCATGAGAAGTAGAACTCTCTCAAGATGTTGAGCCATGACTGTGTCAGTGAGTGAAGGAGTAACAGGAAAACAGATTTGTAACCGAGGCTCTGGGTGTGATTCCGTGCCTGCTTTGCTTGGGTGCCATGGCTTGGGGCTGCAGTTGGTGGGACCTCTGCCCGGCTCCGTTTCCTGAGGGACCCCATCTCCTTGCAGCTCCCTGACACTCAGCTTTGCCCACAGTCTCCTGTGCCTGCTCTAGGGTTATACTGCTCCCAGGCTAACGCTGCATCTGGGACTTTTGGATGTTTATCTGAAATGGCATTTGCAGTTCATCATCTGACTCTGGAGGAGTGCTGAGCGTGCTTTGCTGTGCAGGCAGTGACACAGGTGACACTTTGCTCTGGGGGAGAGTAGCTGCCAGCAACAGCCACTGTCCTAATTTGTTAGTGGAAACATCCAGAAAGCCTGATGAGATACTTCAGATTTGTTTTTTTTGGAGGCATGTAAGCTTAATGCCTGAACTTTATGTATGTATGTATGTATGTATGCATGTATGTATGTTTATGCAGAAGCTGGTACTGCTTGCAATATTTATGGTCTTGCTCCAAGAGCTGCCTTAAAACACACTCAAATAAAAAGAGTCTGGGTCACTAGTTGACACAAAGGCATACACAGCTTCACGGGAGCTATGTTAGTTTACAACAGAGATCTGTCTGAGGCATAGCAGAAACTAGAAAGTAGGAGTCTGAAAATAAATACGTCTAAAATGTATTTCAGATTCCCCAGGTCTGTGAGACGGGGGTATGTATGATGTTGCTCAACAGGTGTAATTAGTGCCAACTGAAAAGAAATGAAGCGACCTCCTCAAAATAAAATACATAACAAATCTCAAATAATTAATTGTTTTCTAGGGAAATCTCAGTGACTCAAACTCTCCTAGGACCAGCAGCAAAACAACTTGTAACTTTCTAAAAAGAATTATTGATTATTCAAATAAATTCAGAACACTTGTAATCTTAGACTTTTGTTTCTTTGTGAAAGCACTTTTGGGATATTTTAAGACAAAATCTATTTGTCAACAAACTTCATGGGAAAAACATTCCCGCATCATTTTGCAGCTAAGAACCCTCTAAAAAAGCAGTTGATTCTCATCCATGTTGTAAGACGTACTGAGGATTAGAGACACAGCAGACTTCCTGCAGTTTTTTGTTCACATGTGTAAGAAGCAGGTACTCGTGTCTTCATGTTGAATTCCAGAAGTTTTTCACATTATAAAACATTTTGTTGATCATAACACAGCTTTTTCTCAATTCCAGACAACATTTTACAAAATCAGAAATAATACAACTACATACAATTCTAATCATAAAAAGTATTTTAGAGTTAGCATTTAGAAAATACCTGTCAGCACAAGGACAAGAGGACATGAGAACCAAACATCAAAAAAAAAAAAAGAAAAGTGAAAGATGTGAAGAATCTCAACAGGATGTACTTGTAAATAGTGATGCAAGTTGTATCAAAATACTAGCTGACAGGAAAAATGAACAGTTAGAGATACATACTGCTCTGAATAATTCTATTTATGCAAGTACTTAGATATGCAAATATCTAGAAATATTTAGAAAAGTGACCTCCTTTTGAGGATTAAAAGTATCTTGGCTCAGAAGACACCAGGGTGACTAGATACTAAAGCCTTCATTAAAAAATTATAAATAATGTATTTTTTGTTGATGCTACCTCAGTGGGACATGGTATCAGCTAGTCAAGACTTTATCCCTTTCTTTGGGTTGTGGAAACCTGGCAGCATGTTGTAACACCATGCCCCACCCCAGAACAGAAACTCTAAGACATGTTACACAGTAGAATACGTGTAAAGATAACACTGAAGACAGAGGCTGATAGATACTGGAAACAGCCCCCCCGTCTGCAAGCAAAGCGTGTTCAGGGTGGTGCAATGACTTAGTTGCTCAGCCACTAAAAGCTACATCCTCATGAGATCAAATCATTATACTTTCCTTTCATACGGTCTTGTATGATTTGTTTATTGGGAAATAACTTGCAGAATTGGAAAATTTTATGAAGTAAGGGATCTTAACCAGGTTTACTTCTCTAACTTAAACACAAAAGCTAGCATAAACCCCTCCACCATCTCTGCTGATGCAAGGCAGTGAAACCGCTCTGAAGCCTCTCACAGTGCCTGAGATAAATAAACTGAGAAGTTGCAGCTGAGTAAGGATTCAAGTGGCTGTTTAAGTGCGACAAGTGGACCATTGCAGCCGAGCATTCTAGCAGAAGGCTGTCTGCAAACAAGTTGACAGCTTCTCAAATCCATGTCACAATGGGATATATTTATATATGACGCCCTCAGAAGGACAAAGAGATCATAACATGGTGTGTCCCATTGATATAATCCAAGCTCTCACGGCCATGTTAAATCCAACTTTGTTAATGTGAAACGTTAGAAGACTTTGCAAGATGATTAGAATCCCCCAAGTTACTAATTGTTTTGTTCTGCCTATATCTCAACAAGATAAACATAAAATTATGCTTTTTTTTGTTCAATTCAATTTTTACACTTCAGAAACCTATTTTTAAGCTTCTAGTCAGAGAGCAAGTTAAAGTGATAATATTAGAGTTTACAAATTTCTGCAAAGTTGTACCAACAAAATTACTTAGTTAATTTTCAAATAGGTTGGAAACTAATTTTAATTGTATCTGCAACTGAAATGGAGAAAGGGTATCTGTTGAATACTTGCTGTCATTTCAGATTGTAGTCTGAAAAAAAATGCTAATTAAATCAGTGGGTCATATCCTTCAGTGTCAAAGAGATGTGATGTTTTCTTTACTTGGAAACAATAAGATGCTGTTGACTGCTACTGAAGTACGTATCTGGCAGCTGCCAAGGAAAGGGCAAAGCAACTACATACTGACAAGATTTCCACTTGTTCAGTGTTATGCTGAAGACCTAAGGGAAACGAGCATCCCAGGGAACAAAGCTGTTGTGCTGTGATGTAATTGAGACATAATGTTTACAGCTCCTCCTATATGGACTAGAATTTACCTAAATGCACAGTGAGTTTCTAAATTGATTTACACTACCAAAAACATATGGATAGTAAGCTTGCACAAGTGATATTATAATCACAGTGGGTAATACTGTGTAAACTTCAGGATATCCATAAATGTCGACAGTATTGCCTTAAAACCACTTCTGTCTAATTTTTTGCATGGGGGAGAAAAGTATTCCCCAATGTACAAAAATTTCTGCTTACGAATAAAAGAAAAAACCAAACAAAAACACCCCTCCAAAAATGCAAAATAGCAGAGAAATAAACAAATATGGTAGAGTGTCATTTCCTAAGGTGACAGAACTCTTAATTTTGAGTTCATGGGCAGTGGCTTGGATTGTAGAAGGACAGGGTGGAGGCTTTGGTTCCCTTCCAGATCATCCTCTTCTGAACATAGCCACTGACATCCAGTCCTGCAGCCAAAAGTACAGCTCTTTGCTCACCAAAAGTTTGTGTAGTCGGTCAGATAGCTCAGTTGCCCATCAGAAGCCCCATTTCCTGCAAGAAAACATCTATTAAGTGCTTTCATTGCTTCCCAGGAATGTTTACCTCTTAAGACAAGTGACACCAGATACCTGGCAGTGTTTGAAGCTATGGACTGTTAATTCCCCAGCAAGTTATACTTACACTGCAAGCTCCAGGAAAAGCTCTGGATCTTACCAAACCACGGCTAGGACCATGGCTGTAGATTGCAGAAATGATTGTAAGGCAAATAAATAACAGACACATTTTTACAAGTTCAGTTTTGCATGTGGCAATGCCAATGGCTTATGACTAGCTTGTCATTAAACCTGGGCCACAGCCATTAGAATAGCTAGCTCTTCCGTTTTTCCCTGAAAGGAAAAGGAAGTGGAAGAGTGAGAAAAATAAAAACATTTTGTTTTGAAGAGAAATCTGAAACAAGAATGTTTAAACAGTTGGAAGAAGGACTGTGCTTGGAGCTTATCAACCTCCACACTGCTCCACTGTTTGTTAGGCAAATGAGATATAAGTTTGATAAACTTCTTTCCTGAAGTTAAGGGGCATCTGAATAACAGCATGATCTCTGAATTGTACCGTTCTTCCTTGTGTTACAGATCATTTCATTGATTCAAAAAAAAATCTCTGCTGTTGGTCTAATTATGGGATGAAGTACTAAAGGATCTGAAAATCTAGATTCCACTCTATGATTTCTCTAAGATTTTAGTATTCTGCAATTCCTTGCAGATCTTCCAGATCGTGGGCTAATTTGAGCTGAGGTAATTTTTCAATTATCCTAAGTAAATGAAAAATCCAAAGAGCTGTCAGTCCATTTTTAATCCAATTTTTTTATTTTCTTTTCCTAGTGGTACAGGAAAGATTACAACATGATCTTAAAATTTGAAATGTAAATACACGGCATGTTTGGAATAGGGTGATGAATGTCTTTATAACTTGCTGTTACTCTTCAAAGACATTGCCTTCCTGGCAGCTAAGGACCTGACACAAAGTACACAGAAGTCAGGGGAAAAGAATATAGTAGACTTTGACGATCTTTCTATCAGGTCATCGTATTTACACTATTTTTGAAAAATTTAGAAATTAATAGATTGTGTCCCCCATTTTTTATTTGAAACCTTTGTGAAAACTCACAAAAAATTGGTGTTAAGAGTTTTATCAGTCCTGACAGATTCAAAATTGGGTTTTGTTGATCTCAAAGTCACATTTTTTCTAAGGGGAAAACCAAGCCAAATTCCTTAACCTTTGCACATGATTCACAGTAAATCTGCTGCATTGAATCTATTGTTCAGAAGCAGTTTCATTTGTCTTGCCCAATGCTGCTCTTTCTGTAAGGCAATGACACAGTTTTCTTTGGCTGATTAATGCTAGGAATGTAATTATGAAATTTCAAGTCTGGGTCCTGCACTCCCTTTTCAGACTGTGCGACAGAAAAACAAAAAGGCCCCTTTGAAGCCAACAACACGGTCATTTCCTCAGTGTTTGGAAAATGGTTTACACTAGTTCATGCTGTGAAGCCCTGTAAATATATTTTAGTGGCCAGCCAGGAATCATAGAGAAAAAAGGGTACGAAGATGGCACAGGAACTGTGGGAAGTGTTCTCACCTCTGAGCTACATGGAAAGCCAAAGTCAGCATGGTTTCTATGTATGTAGTAGACCTGCTTTTGTTGTGGGTGGTTGAATGATTCATGGATTTTTCAAGAAAAACACCTTCACTTAGCTCTGATGTCCTATGGGCACCTTTTGCTCACAGGGTTCAATGGCTGTCAGAGATGCTAAGTCCCATCATCCATGTTGCTTTCCCCTTAGAAATTAAGACTGCTCTGCTACTCAGACAAGACACTAAGCTGGTTAACCAATTTTTTTTTGGGGGGGTCTCACCATGAGCCACGTTAATGATGGTTAAAACTATTACAGGGAGTTGAAAAAGGAAAATGTAAGGGGTATATTAATTGGGAAAAAAAAAACCTTCTGAACCACAATAAAGTAGAAAAAGAAACACAGTAGGTATTTTGCTCTTGATGAGGGAGAGGAGAAGACAAAATAAAGAAGTAGGATGACTAATTATGAAAAAATAGACATATAAAAGAAACACTGAGGAAGAAGTGACAGATACGTGAGGAAGACCACAGTTTTCAGAAACAGCATTCAGAAACTGAATAAGATTGCAGTACAGCCTCTTATGTGCTGGGACAAAGCTCAAGCCAGTGTAAGAGAGGTTTATTTGCATTACTAATATCCACACAGGAAACAATTGACACAGATGAAGATCTGTTAGATAGAAAGCCAAGGATGACTATAAGAGAGTTGTGGAGAATTGCTACTAGAGGTCATTTGTGCAGAGAAATACAAGTCTGAATAGATGGACACCTAGTAAGTGAAAAATGGAGTACAGACATTCAGAGTTGTTATGTTTGTGCACTGCTTAAAATTACCAACCTGATTACTTACATATACTCCTTCTCATTCTAGCCATGCTTTAAACACACGTGGTATAAAATAGTTGTGAAATATTGCCCCAGTAGGGTGTAAACATACATGTGTAATTATAGGGGTTTTTTGTGTTTTACATTGAGGAACTATGAAATAAAGGAGACACCAAAAGCTGTTTAGAGTGATTAAAAAAGAATTAGGCTATTGCAACAGGGCTGAAGACTGTAGACCTGCTAATTGCAAAATGAACTTCCTTTGTCTAATTTTTAGATATAAAATATAGAAATAAGATCTCCGGAAAAAATATTTTAAGGGATGATATTAATTCACATTCAGAAACTAGTAGTGAGAACAGTAATTATTCTTATAAGAAAATTCCACCTTTCACCCTTCAGCATGGAATCCATTGTAAGCATAACACTCATTTGTAAACTAAAAGAATCAGGGCTGTAGCCTTGGGATTATTCTTAAAAGTAATCATTGTGGCTATGAGTGTGTTTGAAAAAAAACATGAAATCCTAACATTGCAATGCTACAAAGATTAAACAGGGCAATCCAAATGCTAATTTTCATTCTGAGATGCTATACTCAACATAGACCATCACTGCTGATGTGAAAGACTTGGTTAATCAAAGTCTTTCCTTACACAGAGCACAAGAGACACAGTGAAGTGATTTAACCTTCAGAGCATCGGCTCCTGTAATTGAGCCACACATTTTTATTCACTGGGAAACAAGGCAGACTATGGGTGGTTTATTGAAAATGACAGAAAAAAAGAGGAAAAGGTTTTGTTAAGTTCAAGAAGAGAGAGTATCATATTTTAGTTTAGGCTTACGAAGCTACCAGGCAGCTATTGAATATAAGAACATGAACACTCTCACTGCTTTTTCAAGTACAAAGAAATAAATTTTATTTACTATTATCAAAAAAGAAATAGTCTGGTGCAGGAGGACATTCTTTTATTGATCTATCATCAGAAGATTCAGTGTAATAGGGAAGTGTAAACAAACCCAAGTACAATGAAAAACATGTGTTCTATGATAATAGTACCTGAAGACAAGTAGTTTATTTTCAGTTGGTTTCAGTGTATGCTAGGAGGAAAACTTCTTCACAGGCAAAAACTTAATTTGATAAAAAAATGCAATTAGCTGCTCATGCACCTGTGGACACAACTCATGGCAAAGAGAGCATGGAAGGCAGGAAAGATCAAGAAGATATCAGAGGAATATTCAGGGATTTGAAAAGTTAAAACAAACAAACAAACAAACAAACAAAACAAAACCAGTGTCAATCACTTTCAAAAATAGAACAGAAAAGCATGAAATATTTTAAAACTAATAAAAGGAAAATAATAAAAAAATAACCATAGAGAAGCCCTGGAGAAGTCTAAGTAAGTCTTCTTACTTAGTAAGAAGTTGTTTTCTTTGGCACAAAGCAACAGGTTAGAACAATAAATAATAGGCCAAAATAAAGCAAGTGTAAAATATATATTGATGTCAAGGAAAAATTTCCAATGGGAATCTGCTGGGGAATGGCTGCAGAGTATTTTCCTAGGGGGAATAGTGGTACTGCTGTTACTTGGGTCATTTGAAACTGGTTTGTGTGATGCTTTTGGTCTCACAGATCCAGAATTCTTGGTTTTACACCATCAATGGTTCTTGATTTTTTTTTTTTTAAAGAACAGGATCCTTTTCTCAAGGTATCAAGTGGGTGAAGTCAGTCACCTGGCCTTGCTTGAATACACAAGGTCAGGCACAGTCCCTGGCTCCGCACTTCAGCACTGACCTCAGCCGGGCTGCCAGACATTGTGCCCAGAGCTGCTTGCCTGGAGCCTCCGGTCCCCTGGGACCAGTCACTGGAGGGACGTGAACTTTCCTGGGTTCCAGCACAGTTCCAGCAGCAGATGCCTCAGCCTGGCCAGGTGGATGAGGATTCTGAGGAGGAGCTCATCAAACACCCACATCCATGGACACATAGGAACAACTGAGAAAAGGAGGGCTTTTCTCTGACTCGGAAACACAAGTCTGTTCTCCAATAATAGCAAATTTGGGCAATATTTTAGAGGGTTCTGAACTTTATCCAGATCTTTTCAATATTAAGAAAGCAGGGTTGGTACATACAGCACCTCAGGAGGGTATCTAAGCTATAAGGTAATTTGTGTAGGAATACTTTCCCTCTGCCCATTTGAAACTGGGCAAATGTGCAACCAGGAATACCAGTTTCACAGAGCCAGAAGACAGCAGGCAAAGACAAAACCTGTCTCTAATCTGTGGTTCTGGACTCTGTTTCTTTTTATATGTAACATAAAAATGCAAAAAACAAAGTAAAAAGAAAGAGACGTATAGATGTTTCTTAATGGAAGAAAGGAAAATTAATAAACAGTAAAGTCAAAGCTGAAGTGCTACAACTAATTTTCTCAAACTTCTGTGCAAGTTTCTTTGTCTTTGAACACTTGCTCCTTTGTGGAGGGTAATGTTAACAGGACGCTCAGAGTGATCATTGCTAATGAGGAAATGTTAAGTTCAAAATGAGACAGGGAGTTACAGGCAGCTTTTATACTAAGAACTCTTCAAGATACAGAGGGGGCATTAGATCTGGCAAAGACTGCAGACTGTTCTGAGTGTAGACTGAAGTGCTGTTTAATTGCCCCAGAGCTTGCACGAATGTAATATATGCATACTAATAACTTCCATCAGTAAGATGCTGTAGGCCTACAAAAGCATTCACTTGGATGTGCTGAGGTGCCAAAGCCCTATACAGCTGTCTTTTAATTATTCATCCAAAGTCTTCTTAAAAGATACACGTGGAAAAAGGATACACTATTGTTTTATTTGTGTGCCTTTATGGCAAATACATAGGTAGCCTGAGCTTGTCAAAATTCAGTATGTGAGACTGAATTGCTTCACTTCTTAGATCAATAATCCTTCGGAGTGAATGATACAATATAAATTCATTGATTATTTGCATTTGCTGCTTTACATAGTGCTTACCTGACCACCTCTATTTGTATAATTGTTCAAAACATGTTACCTGGTGTGACATCACATGCTGTCAGTAACAGGAACATTCGCTTTGCAACTTTAAGTGAGGGCTGAGGGAGATCAGGAAGGCTCTGAAGCCAGGAAGGATGTTGATCTGTCCTGTCCACTTATAATAATACTGTAGAAGTACTTCTGTGCTTTCATAATGTAGAAAGATTGTGAGGTTGGAGAGGTGAAAAGATGAAAAAACCCGCATCTCTTAGTTCTCTCATAACAGAGCCAAACCATCATAAATTCCCACCTCTCAAGGAAAAAGAAAAAAAAAAAAAGAAAGAAAAGGAAAAAAGAAAACCAACAGAACAATGAGTGTCATAAACCTAGATAAAAGACTTTTCTCACAGAATTTATACTCTGAATGTGCTAACACAAGAAATGTGGGCAGCACAGATAAGCCTTTTGTGTTTTAGGTACTGAACTGTATTGCTTTGCCCTAAACTTTTGGGGTATCCCATAGTTCCTGTAGTTATGAGTGTAGCTTCAATATCAAATTTATAGAGCAGTTATTAAGGAGTTATTCAGATACTTATACTTTTTTTAAAAAATGCTGTTTCAGCAAAATGTAAAGCTGATTTCCAAGAAAGTTTCATCGCTAAGTATTTCTCTGAGTCAAAGCATAAAAAAGTATATATTTAGCATTTCATGACAGAATAGCTAATATTTTGTCATTACAATATTGGTCTTTCATATAGGGATTTTTTTTTAACTCCGTCTCTGATTGACAAAGGGTAAAATCTGATACTGAACCCCGAGTAAGTACCCTTACTGTTCCAGCATTGGTCTTCTTCAGTTAATCCTGCTTCAGTTTTATTTTTATGGATACACAGAGTCCCAACTGAACCATATTAAGGACAAAAAGGTCCTGGTTTGTTTTTACAGGAAAAGTTATAAGGCTTAAGTCTATAGCATACAGAAATGCAGCTTCTCCCCATCCCCACGTCCCACAGTGATTTAGGTTTCTAAGCAGTGAAAAGGGGCAATGTCGCTCTTATTCCTAGCATCAAACTGCTGTAGCACTTATTTTTGGGATCACAGTGGGAGGCACTGGTTGCTGTTGTTCTGGGTCACTTTTTCCTTATTGTTCATCTTGCTTTGGATCCAACACTGAAATAAAGAAGTCTTCCCACACTCTGGACTCTAGAGCTCTCTCCAGCTATGGGACGGAAATGTTCAGAGACATGATCCCTTTGATTCTCCTTGCATCTTGAGTCTATTAGGATGGGACCTACTTGCTGATTTTAGGATAGTATTCAACTTAACTACAGACATCTGATAAATGGCTTTCTAGTCTAGGCTAGTAATTGAAGCTCCCCTCTGTAGTCGGTGCAAAAATTCAAACTCTACCAGGGTGTGATTCACTTCAAGAGCTATTGCATGATAATAGGAATCGCCCTCTGAAGGCAACTTCTCTCTCACCAGTGACTACTAAGAGAGTCTATCCGCCTCTCTTAAGCTGTGCTTTTACTTTATAGGTGGAGAAGAATCAGAATTTTTTTGTTTCTGTTTTCAAAACAAAACATGGGAATAGTAACATATCCATGGAGTGTTGTGAAGACATTACAAGGATGGGAGAAACCATGTTAGTTACTGTGATCAAAAAAATGTTATGGAAAGAGAAGACTCATGCTTTTAAAAAGGTTCATAGAAGAGCTTTAGCAAATCCTGACCCTGGTACAGCACTGCAACTTCAGGCCTGGCAAGATGTGGGTAATCATAAAACCACCAGATACAAAAGAATGAAGAATTAGAGTTATTGAAATATTTATCCTTACTTCAGCTTAATGACTTAAAAAATAATGTATCTACATCTGTCTTGTTTTCTTCTTTAAGGAAAACATAACTGGATTGTACACTTCAGTATTGTCATTGTTCAAGTCTCAAAAAATAAAAAAGAAAGAGGAATAAATTTGGTGACCATTTTAAGTCAAAAAGTTCACCAGTTGCTAAGCTGGTGGGAGTCTCCATGACCAGCAGAAATGTTTGATCCAGTATAATTGGATTTTAAATATTAGAGGGTCTCAGATCACTTGTTTAACTATGTCACTTGGTATGTGACAGCAGAAATCTATGGATGGGACCAATCTCTACATTTTCAGAAGTGACCTATAATGTTATGCAACATTTTTCATTTCTCATCTTTTAGATATCATAAGAGAGACTGATGAAACACATTCCTTTCTGGGTCAGAGTTCTTCAGACTGTATCCATTGAAATGATAAACCCCTTTTATTTCCCTGGACCTCCTGTTTAAGATTCATTGTCTATACTAAATTGTCCCCTATGTCCTGGTTTATTCAAGATCTGTTCACTTGCAAGATAGCCCCAAGCCACTAAAACTGGTCGGCACATTGCTTGGAAAATAAATCCTTTGCTGCTTTCTCAAACACATTTGTCTCCTCAGCCCTGAAACAGTTCTTATCCAAATCAATACTAGCATCAGGATAATTAAAATCTGCAATGTTTAAAGTTTTGGCATTCTTGTGGGCCTCTCTTATCTGTGAAACCATTTCCTGAAAGACTTTACTTACTGCCCTTGAAATCCATGGCTACATTTTAAAATAATCTCAAAACCCTAATGTGCTGTTCTATTCAAAACCTTCCTAAACTAGCTGGAAATATTTTCATAATTGATTAATCTTTTTCTCCCTTTCTTACACTTACAGTTTCTTTTGTTGCCCCTACCTGTCCCATCACTTTAATTTTCTAATCATTCTCCCAATTTAACCATTATTGTATTAGTCTGATATAAAAGTTTCATGGAGATGTATTTCTGTCTCAGAAACGTTCACATGCCATCTCGTTATATTTGCACAGACAACAGCTTTAAACTTTTTTATTGAAATCCTCATTTGCACAGTACAACAGACAAAACAGAATTGTACATGGATGAGATACTGAATGTTTGGGTCCTACACAAAAATTGCTTTCGTATTTGCTAACATTAAAAGTGTTAAAAATTTTATTTTTGAGACTATTCATATGCCAAAAGGTAGATGCCTGATTAAGTATCTTGCTGACTTGGCATCTCAGTTCTTGTTCAAGGGGATTTAACATTAACCTGTGCAATGTCTACCCCAACAACTGACGTGTCAAGAGCTCCATCTTTAAGAAGTGAAACAAGCTGGGATCTAGACAGTTTTCCTACAAAATTGTCTTTTCTCACATTGCTAATCTAAAAACTGGCCCAGGTGATTTTCCATATTAGCAGGGAAAAAAAGAAAAATCAATACATGATTATAAAATTGTATTTCTTATCTTTTAGTGCTTGTGCTATCAGTAAAACATCTACTTATCACAAGCCATCCAACCTTCACAAGGTTAGTGGGAATTTGCAGTACAGTCGTTGCATCTGTGCTATTTTTTTATTATAGAACTGCTGCATGTACCTTTTAATTTGGTTGTCAGGGGAGACAGGAAGCAATAATTAAGGCTAAAAGATGGGGTATGGAAGCTTTATTAAAGGATATATTGAAGATGGGAATTTGATCTGAGAATTAGATTATGATTAGAGTTGTTAATGCAGCTGTGCCACTCTTGAGTGACAGAGCAGCAGATGAACTGAACAGGCAATTATAACTACAGGAGTCTCCCTAATCTTTACAATCCCAACCTCACAGTCACATCCATTTAAATTAATTTTCATGAAGGCTGCAAATTTACAGCTTCACCAGATTGGAAATTTGTTTGTTTATTATCCACAGGAAATATTTTTAGAGAAGTAAATAGCACTGAAAGCCATCTTGTCTTTCTGCTTGTCTTTTTAACTTGCAGAATTAATAATACGAGATTAATCTGAAGGCTGGTGCCTTTATGAAAACTGATTGATTCTCGGCAGCCCAGCGTTATTATGATTATCTGTGGGAAGGTCAAAGGGAAGGCATGTAAAAGTCATAGCTGATTCATGAGTTCCCTATATTAAGCAAAAGATAAAAAAGAAGGCTTGTGTTGATCAGCATTTAAGTGAGGAATCAGTCTTCCTGGCATTACTGAAACTGAAATTCTAGGAAAAGGATTTTAAACAACTTTGGACATAGTTATTTAAAGATGTCTGTTGAGGAGAGATAGCAATAGTTCATTACTATGCACACTGAAAACCTATTTTAAGGAGTTCTTTGCTGCTCAAAGATTAATTTACCACTACGTTTTTCCTCCTTCACTACTAATATAAATAACAGTTGTGGTTTAAATTGGCATTATATTTTGATAGCCTAGTTTTGAATATACAAAAGAATACACTGCAGAACTGCTCGGAAACTTGGAAATGGAAACCATGAAACAGTACTCTTCTGTTCCAGAGTTTTATTTTGGAATGTCAGTAATGAATGGAATAAAACAAGAACATTTAGAAACTAGGCATTGTTTTCGCAAAAATGTTCATCAGATATCTGTGGCAAGGACAAATAAAACCTTGAATTGTAAAAATCAGGGACCAAAAAAAATATTTCTCTACTGGTTGTCATTCAAGAAACCTGGAAGATAATGATAATCTGCATGTGCCAGATAAATAAAATATTTAAACACCTGGCTTTAAGCTTCTAAAAACATACATCCAAGAACAGTCAATAGATATACCTAATCTTCCCAAATCCTGTAGTGTGTATTGCAGCCTTGTCCGAACTCCCTGACAGGATAAGACTCAATCATATACCATCTTCATTGATGGTTTCCTTCGGAGGGAAACGTGGGTCAGCATTCTGGCAGGAAACTGTGGTACATCAACTTATGTTACTGGGTGGCCAGGCAATGTAAACACCAGAATTTAGCTATAACCAAGGTGAACTCATACTTTTAAAACCTCGGAGACTGTCCAGTTAACCTACTTCTCACAGAACGTGAGAGAAGCTCAAACAAGCTCAAAGTTAAGTATATTCACAATTGGTTGAAGGGGGAATCTCAAAGTTGGTATAATATGACTTATGTTACTAGAAAGTGTATCTTGGACTTAACAGATGCATTTATTTTCCTATGAACTTGGAAACCTCAATCAGGTGCCATTTTGTATTCAGATAGATTATTTACTTTTTTTAAAAGAAAATTATGGAAATCTGCTGTAGGAATAATCGTGATAATCCATCCTAATATTTTTAGTTCAACGTTAATATTTTAAGTTACTCATATTCTCAATTGATCTGAGATGGCAGAGTAGGTGCCAGTGAAGCAGAATGCTTAATAAAAACAGCTGACATGTGAATGGTTCCTGCAAAGAAGCCATGGTGAAATATATATTAGAAATATGAAAAATGGTACCGGAATTAGACAAGAAAAATATATTAACAGTTGGAAGTACTGGAATTCCTTTTGTTATGACATATATTCATTTCTCCAGAAGGCTAATACATGAGACCTGTACTTCTCCGAGATTTGGATTTATTTAAGAAATGTTGAATAATTGCTGCCATATTTGGAGTATTTACCCTGCAAGATAGCCTGCCTTCCTTGATCTAGCTTTTATGGGTCAAGGTTTCAAGGACAACGTCTAGCATATTTTCTCAGATGCTCTGCTTTAGTAGGAGGTTCTAAAGTTCACCTTCTTTTAACTCAGAATCCATGTGGGATAACAGAAATACATTAAGGCGGACAGAAAAAAAAGAAGAGGGTTTTTTTTTTTAATCTAAAAACTTTATCAACTTCTAAATCACAAATTGATTTCCCCTTGGAGAAACAAAAATATATTAATTGTTGTAAAATATGATGGCAAAAATCAAAAATCAGATAATTCTTGTAACCTTAGGAGAGAGACCATGTGTGTCCAGTTCTTTGTAGGAAAAGTCATTTAAAAGCAATTTTAGCAATTTCTTTTAAGCAATCGTTTCATTTATTCATGTTGCTGTTGTTGACTCATAATTTGAAAACATTAATCACATGCTTAGTCAGGTCACATAAGCACATGAAAATTGGTATGCAGAAATGTCTGGAAAAAAATATCAGAAAAAACTCTGCTCCTTTCATTTTATTCTCTCATTACTCTTCCTACTTTTGATTAGCATTGTGCAATTATGACTCAATATTTCTTCATATCCGAATATTAGTTGATTAGTCTTGATGATAATGGATCGAGAATGGGTTTAAAAACGAAGTATATGAAATATTTTATTCAGGAGGTTATGAGTGATCTGTTTAAACATCCTTGACTTATTTGGTAATTATACTGTTTATAGGAGGTGAGTACTTATCAGCTGTTGCTATTAAAAAGTGTGGAGTAGGTGAGTGAGATTTTTTCCTTCAGAAAGCATTGAATATTTCAAGCCTGAAAGTGATAGGTTTTGTGTTGAAACATGTTTTCATCGTTTAATGATAAGAAACAATGATATTTACTTGGCCAGAATTTATGCTGCAGCAAGAGGAGAGGGAATCACTTCCCTGATTCAGAGGACTGCTCTGTGAGGAATGGTCATTACAGCTGCTGCATGTATTTTTGGGTGTGTCAGTGGATCTGGCGCCTGTGAAGGGTAAAGAATTTCTCCTGCTTCTGTTCCTGGGCTTCTGTGAGCAGGAAGCATATGGAAGTGACTCCTCTTGTGAGTATTTTCACCTGAATTATGACTTCATAAGAAGGGCAAAAAAGACATTTCAGTGGCTGACAAATCTAATCCACACGTGGTATGCATTTATGTTTTAAACTATGTTTGTAGGTTGGGATTTTGCAGTCCCTTCTCCAGGTCTCTTCAAAAATTACAGTTTCTCAGGAAGTCTGCAGGGCCTGATTCAAAGCTCATAAGAGTGGGCAATCCACACCGGCAGGTCAATTCAGTGTATCTTAAAATGCATATCTGGCAACAACTTCATCAATTGTCATTACATGTTGCATTTTTTGAAGTCTGCATAGTAACTAATACTAAAATACATACATGGTTATCTTACTTATGGGTTGAAACCACAGATCTTTTTTTATTCTGTGCCATTGCCACCTAAGTCTTCTCGCTCACTATGATAAAAATTCCATTTCCCATCTGCTTGAAATGTATTGAAGATTTCTGAACATCAGCCATAAGACACAATGGAAAGGTCAAAACATTGTTGGATGTACAAATCCATTCTGATTTCATTCTCACAATAGTTTGACCTAATAAGGAATGTAGGTCAATATCCAGCTTGTCAGCCTGTAATCAGTAAAGTACATAGAGACAGTCACATTCCAAAAAAAAAAAAAAATTAAAACTCCTTGATTTAGATCTGTGGACAGAGCTACATCCATCATCAGAAGAACAACTCATCTGAGTAAAAGAAGGCAAAACTATCATTGGTGTTACCTAAAAGTTGTTCTTTTTGAGTATATGTGTACATTACTACTCCGTTTAGGCACCTCTATGTGTTAACATTTCTTGCCACCTGATCCATGGGAAGTCTGTGTTTCTTCAGTGTAACCAAATGATTTAAACCCGTTTTTAAAGGTACAAAGCATTTAGGTGTTTTTGAAAGTGCCACTAGGTAAATACATTTTTATCTGCCCCTAAAGGTTTCAGAAAGCAGGAAGCAGATTTATTGATGAATATGGATGAAATAGCCAGGGTAAAATTGGATTGATCATATCAGCAGGTATACTTTCATTTCCTTTAGTCCCTTGAACCTTCAGAAAGCTGCTTCTATGCATACTTCCAGTCACCCAATGATCAGCTCCAGATATTCAAAGGTCCCAGTATAGTCTCTGCATCTAATTTGAGAAACTCCACAGAAAACAAGTAGTATTGTAAGTGTGCAAAAACCCCAGGACTGACTTCTAAAACAAACTTTCAATAAGTTTACAAAATGCCGTCCAACAACAAGCTTCCTTCTGGTGCCATGATTAATTTATTGGTTATGATAGATCTTCAGGGGAAAAAAAAATATCTTTTTGTATTTTTACAACCTCAGCCACGATGGGAGAACCAGATCTGAACAAGACAATACTGAAACAAGGAACCAGCAGAAAAAAAGTAGCAATAGTAACTTTGCAAATCTACTGACACATTTAGAGGAAGAAAAAGCAGCGATTATACCTTAAAGAATCTGTGAGCCTGTGATGTTTACTATGTCTAGTATTTAAAAGCAAACAGCAACAGGGTGGAGTATGAGATTTATAGCTGCATGTATATTTCTGTATTTACAGTAAAACACAGCTCATGGGAACCTAGTTGTGCCACATGTTTTTCTATTGAGCTAAGACAGTATTTTTATTTTAGTCTTCTATGGTAATTGAACCATTCTACCTCGCAGGAAAAGATGTAATGCATGTTAAACTTATTCTCATTTCTGTTTAATTGTAGAGGGATTCTTCACCACAGGTTAGAGCTGAAATAATATCCTCACAGTCAGCACTGCCCAGGTATTATATGCACCTCTAGAAAGTAAATAGTTTCTAACTTTTTTTCATAAATGAGAATGTTTGGTAGTTTTGAGAGAAATGTCAGTGCTCACATATTAAAAAAAATAACAGAATAATAACAATAAAGAGATAATAATTGTTAACAATTAAGTGAATAATCTATTCAATAGAAAGGAGTGACTCAATGTAGCTCAGTAATTCCAGGGTTAAAATGCTCATTTCACACATATTATGAAATATCTGCAATAAATTCAAGTAATTATACTATTAAGCAGTTCCTCATCTATTGAATTAATTAAACTTTATGTTCATTTCATAACCTCTTTAGACACCCTCAGTTACTGCAGATTTAATCCTCTTTGAACCTTTCTATATTTAGTTTTCTGAAGATTGACTAAGACCAATCACTCTGTACCGTAAGAATGATTTTGTTTTCTCAGTTCATTAACACTATTCATTTCCCATACATGCCACCTCTTCTTTGTACCCTTGGTTGTGAAATCAGGCAACCTGTGTTAAAACCTCCTAAAGGTCTATAAATGGGAACTACTCTTCCACATGTGTAGGAGGTTTTGTCAGGTTGCAATGTAGTGTCATTGATTTGCTTTTTTCATTTTCTTTTAAGGCCTAATTGTTGCTTAACATCTTCTGAGATTAATATCAGCAGTACAGTTAGTCAGAATAAAACAATAATGATGGGCTGTACCCTCTCCTAAAAGGCAAAAAACTTATATTTTCCTGATATTTTGTTGTCAGTACAGCTTGCTAAGACTGCTCAGGATCTAGAAAAAAGATGCCTATGTGTTTATACCAGATGGAATCAGGCTTCGTCAGATACCTGACTTTCAGCATCCAGGTTTCCACTTATCGTCATCAGTAAGAGAAGTAAACATGTAATTGTGTTTAGCATTAATAAAAGAGAATATTATACATTATCAGAAGGCAAACAAAGAAACCAGCAATAACTGAGGTCTATCATTTTGCTCTCTTGACTTGTTAGGGCATTATTCATCCCCATTACTTGTTGCTCTACCTGGGGAGATAAACTGGTGGTTCCTTATGCTGGGATGAAGGAGATTATTACAGGAAAACTGCAAAACCTGTGGTTTTTTTCCAAAAGAGGTAGGAAGTCTCTGCACCTTTTGCAGCAGGAGGGCAACTGCTACTTCTCTCCAAGTCGTATGCTTGTTGTATTGGAAGCAAGGCTGGGGATTCTGCACAACTTCTTATGTTGTATAATTAATTTTATTTGGGACGAAAGATCATAGTTATAAAATTAAATAAAGCTTACAGTACTGGAAATGAGTAAGCAAGAAAATGAATCTGAGTCATACGATGTCGTTCCTAACAGAGAAATTAAAACTTAGTTGAGCAAAATCCTTTTCTGTGTCCTCAGGTCTATCTTTATACAGTAATGTGCTAAAATCATTCACATACATTAAGTTTTGCTGAATAACAATTGAAAGCTGATGCCCTTGGAAGCTCTGATTTGCAAAAATTCTGCATTTTTGAGTTACACAGATGTAAAGAAGATACCTTAAATTTTGCTGAAATGGGAAAGATATTTTATTTGCCTTGCTGTAATTCAGAAATGGCTGGTTGAGTGCTGGAGCAAAATTCAAAGGCTTTCACAGTGTCAAGGAAAAATAAAAACTTAGATACAATTAAAGACTTCAGAGAATTTTAATCATTGCTTGCAATGGATTTAATGTTCTCGATATTCTAAAGTGTCTCATCTTTATAGATTATCTTGGATTTCCTTTTCTAAATACTTCCCTCTCACCCAGGCATGGAGGAAAATCTTTTATGTTTTGGAAAACTATTTTCTTATAAGTTTTGAATCCTGTGTATACCATGTTTTGTCTTGTTTGTGTGGAAACTTATTTACTTTTATGTGATGCTAACTTCCTGCAGGCTTTAGATAAATTCATGGAATGCTATCTATTGATTTATTGGATTCCAGTTCTGGTCATTTGCTGCTAAATATGCTGTAATTCTATAAAAGAGTAAAGAGAACAACAGACACTGACCAAGAAGAAGGAAAATTTGCTGTTACTGAATGCTGTATCATGTGGAAAGACACAAACCCGATGCTGTTCTTACCTTGCTGCAATTTGGCATGTTTACCGCAGCTTCTTTCCAAGCATTATATCAAAAGTGGAACTTGTGACAGCCCCGAGAAAACAGGGTCACAGCGTGCTGATTAGCCCGTGCTGCTCTCACATTGGGAAAGGTTTGCACCTGTTCTGGAAGCAGCTGTCAAGTTGTACCTTAAACAAGAGACATAGTACAGGGATAGATAGTGCCAAAAACGTGCTGCTTTGCACAGTAACGCAAATGGTGAGTTAACACTTCATTTCACGTGTAGTATGTCCATCCGTATAAGGGGAAAGTCTGTAAATAACATTGAGTTTTCTTGTGGATAACTGTGCCTGAGCAACTTCGCTAAAGCAGGCACTTGACAAATCATTTTCTGCTAAGGATTTCTGTATCTGTATGACAGATCAGGGTCTTCAAATCACCAAATTGCAACTGCACTTTAATCAGCGAGATCCTCAAGGAGACCGAGTATCCAGGCAACCATGCAGAAAAGAAGCAGCAAAGGAAATTGCTCAGCTCTGTAGTCTGCTAGAGGAGACCTTTGGAAAGTTGGAATTAATGTAGATTAAAAGTCGAAGTGTGGCTTTTCAGGTCTGTCTGGCTGCAGTAGGTCTGTGTGCAGGAGCCAAGGGACTGCTTTTGTCCCGGGGTGCGTGGACCTCCTCTGGAAGGAGGATGCTCTCCGTTTGTGACTGCGCATGTTTCAAAACACCTAACGTACGTTTTCCTTTGCTCTTACTCAGCTCCTCTGAACTCAGAGCTCTTTGCTCCCTTCAGAGTGGACACTGGGTTTGAGAGCTGTGGCATACCACCAAGGTCTGTATTTTCAACAGAATCTAGCTGATTCCCTCACAGCTTAGTGGGAGTTAGGAAAGTCCCAGCCATGTGCGCCTTTGGTGATGTCTCTTCACAGCAAGGAGTATTTCACACATACACCCACTGAGCATTTTAATTCCACAGTTACCATAACTTTTTTTAGTGTTTACTCCATGGAAAATAAAAAATGCCCTGTGCTTGTTGCCACTGTTAGATTTCCACCAGTGACAACAGTGGAGCTATTTCATATTGAATGTTATTTAGACCAGATTCAGTCCGTGACACCTGAGAAAGTGTCTCAGAATCTACACTAGTGGATTAAGCTCTGAAAGTGGAATATAACCTCACTATATCACGGGAAAGTATCCCCTGGTTAAATGGTATTCTTTAAAGCTTTGTTGGGAAGTAGGGTACTCTGTCAAAACATTTGCTGCTGATCTACGTCCCCTGAAAGTAGCACTGTAAGACAAAACTCTTTTCCAGATGACTTCTGATCTAGTGAATTGTCTTATGAAATCTTCAATAATGCAAGATACAAGAACTGAGATAATAAATATAATTAAGCTTATTTTTAAAATAGCTAAAAAATTTGTGCATTTGTTCTATGTTCACAAGGAAAATACCAATTCAACGTAACACAGGCTGTAGGTCTGTGAAGTGTACTGCAGCAAGCTGGTTGTTTTGACTTGGTGACACTTACAGTTTTTTGGGAAGCAAGATACTGAGATTTTCTTTCCAGCTGACAAGAAATCCTTTCAGTGGCAGACACCTCCGACCTCAGCTGGGACCCATCCACACCAATTTGTACCTAGGTTTGGAATATTTGTGGTGTCTATGTTAATCAGCCCAGGACGTCTCAAGCAGCTCTTCTGTTGTCTCTTGAAACGAGCAAAGAGGAGCAGAAGCAGCTGAGGAACAGTCGAGTATGGCAGGAAAGTGCTTTGCAAGAAGGATCAAACCCATGGTGTGACAGGACTGCTTAGACAGGTCTGGGAATAGTAAGAAATCGTGACAGAGAGCTCCCTGTGTTGCAAAGCATGGAGTTAACGGATGTAGTCAGAGATACCGTGAGTAAGGAGAGGTGAGGAAGCTCCCGGGTGGGTGCACAGAGGGGAGGAGGTAGGAAGTGCTGTGGAGAGAAGGCTGCGAGGGAGGGTGAGACCGCCCGTGCTCTGTGTCAGTCACCCTCGGAGGGACCTGCATGTCGTGACTGCCGTTCAAAGGGTGTGCATTGCCCTCCTGCCCTTTCTGGGTTCTCCATGCTTCAGCTCCCCTTTTATCAAGTTCAAGCGAGTCAGTGGGCTCAAGGGGTTCAGTCGTGCCTCCAAGCCTGACAGATGTGTTGAACAGTCCTGTGTCCAGCTGAAATAGGCAACTACACACACACAGCTGCCTCATCTGTAAACAGACAGTCTATAAATAATATGATTACAGCAATCACAATAACAGGGCTTCCATCTCTATGCCAAGTGTGAGCGGGTGCTGTTGAGATTTTGGAGAATAATTCTACCTTCTATGGAAAGGCGTGAGCTCTTTGCTGTTAATTTTCATCGTCAGAGATGTTTCAAGGTGAAAGAGTTGTCATTTCAGTGGGGGTTTTTTTGTAGTTATTTTATGGCCTAAATGGGTATTAGTGACAGTCTATTGCCTAAGAGGTTAAGGATATAGGAACTCTACTCCTCAGGGGTGTGGTGGTGGCAAATTGTACTCTCATGTAAAAAACATCTGGGCTTTTGCTTTTCTATGTAATGGGAAGACAATTTGTAGACTGATACAGTTGAGTTTTTCTGGATTCTTTCAGATGGAGCCCATTACTGTACCACTGCTGTTTTCTACAACTATAAAAGTTTTCCTGCAACATACGGTATCTTATATTACAAGAGAGCATACACAAACTCCCATAGCTGGAGCTGGGTGCCATGGCAGCTTCCATTCTGAGACTCACGAAAAAATTATAAAAATGTTTAAATAAATGAAAGTGCTTCCGTAAGAAGACAGAAAAGATGATAGCAGTTGAAAGAAGCAAATTGCAAGCCTACAGTCTACAATCTAATCCTATAAACATCTTGATACAGCTGTTAGTGCAATTCTCATCTGCATCTTCACATAAAAACATTCAGAAGTACCAAAATTAATGAGAAGATAGTCTTAAAAGAATTGTGATTATTTTATTCTACTCAATAAAGAAACAAAGGGGCATCACATTTGTTTACATATTTGCATAAATTACAAAATGCATATGTATAGACAGTCTTGACAAATTTTTTTTGCAAATTTGTTTGCATTACAAAAATTTCTAGAAATGATTGCCATTTCTTGCCCTGCAGTATATGCTAAATACAAATAGCTTTTTACAAAGTGCTCATTTATTTTCTATAATAAGAAATAACTGTGTATAATGGCTGAAGAATGTGTTTTTCTAATTCTGCTATTGGTCGCTTTCTGATTTCATCTCATACTTCACTATATCTTCAGTTCACCATGGGAGGTATCCATGTTGTCTTTTCAAATAGTCCTATCAAACATATTTTTTGGAACAATTGAGGTGTTAGCTCAACATTCCTATGCACTGTTTAGCAAGGTCCCCCACGCCCCATATTTTCACCTGGAAAAACATGATTTTCACTTTTTGCACTGAAGTCCTTTTCATTCTTTGTGGTGTCATTCAGCCAAGGGCTGGTTAGCACCAGGTCTACGGCAAATCAGATCAATCCGTCACGAGGCTCTTCAGGAATGAAAGGTGTCTTCTTGTGTGAGAAGTGTCAGTGTTAAATCATTAACTCTGTGCATCAGGATAAAGAATAAAAAAGCTGATTCTGTCAGTCTTACCTTATAGCACTGCAGCAGCATTTAATGGCAGAAATCTGCACTGTTATTTATTAGCTCCAGTAACCCAGGGGTTCTTTTTCATTTTAGTCAGCAAGCTGTGAATCACCTACCAGGCATCTGACATGGACTGCAGGACTTCAGGGATTTCAGACAAATTAGACTCGGTTATTAGAGTCTCATCTTAGAATCGGGGTTTGTTTATAGGCTACTTAGCAGCTGTGAGTAGAGATTTACTAACTGAAAGTTATTTTACATGTACTTGAAACACAAATTTACTAAAATAGACTGGTTAATGAAGTTAACTCCTGGAATCACTCTAACTACTTAAAGGCAAAGCCTGTTTAATTGTGGTAATGAGGTACTTGATGAGAGTCAGGGCACAAAGGAGTGTTTGAATACTGTGAGTATGTCTGCTGGAATGCCGTATTGTTGAAACATAAATAGCATCTGAAGACACTTTCTGTTTCCTTTTACTTTGCGTTGCATGGAATTTCTTCCTCATGACAATATTTAGGACTGCAAAAATCCTGGCCTCTATAAGGAAGTTCGTTGATGAGGTTGTAGATATTAACAAACACATTTTTTTCATTTCACTATTTCATATTTAAGGACTCCAAAGAAGAATTTTTTTTGTTTTGAAAGTTTTAAACATTTCATAAAGTATAAATAAAATATATTATGAAAATTTTAATGCTCTAAATGAACAAATAAAAATTAACCTGAATGTTATGTTTGAATGTCTCAAACTTCTGTCCTTCTTGTGGTTATTGTAGATCAGTGGATTCACAGAGACATCTTCTCGGGATCTAGGAGTTAGCTGAGCAGCTGATCACTCCACGATGTCTGTCAGGGCAACGCAGAGTTTGAAACTTGCAGAACAGATGCAGCTAGACATAGCAACAGCAGCACTCTGGCAACTGGAATTCACACAGAATCACAGAATCACAGAATCACAGAATGTTAGGGATTGGAAGGGACCTCGAAAGATCATCCAGTCCAATCCCCCTGCCGGAGCAGGAACACCCAGATCAGATCCCACAGGAACGCATCCAGGCGGATTTTGAATGTCTCCAGAGAAGGAGACTCCACAACCTCTCTGGGCAGCCTGTTCCAGTGCTCTGTCACCCTCACTGTAAAGAA
>VZTO01017806.1:39312-63099 GCA_013400615.1 Syrrhaptes paradoxus
CCACCAGGACCCCCAGGTCCCTCTCCCCTACACTACTCTCCAACAGCTCAGTACCCAACCTGTACTGGAACCTGGTGTTGTTCTTGCCCAGATGCAAGACTCTACACTTGCTCTTGTTAAATTGCATGAGATTTTTCCCCGCCCAAATCTCCAGCCTGTCTAGGTCTGGCTGGATGGAATTCCTACTGACACAACACAAAGCTTTGAACTAAAATAATTCTTTACTGCTTCCAAATGGAAAGTTGTCTAACTACAGTGTTTCTTGTGTAGAGGTGCACAAAATAAGATAAACACTGCAAATTTTAATTACACTGAGCACACAAAAACTTGGCAAGGAACATGATTTTCCAAATATAATTACTGTTATGTATATTAGAAATGTGCCTGTCATGAAAGATAGTTTTCTCCTGCCAACAACAGGTAACAGGAGACACTTGTTGCTCTCTTACTTTCAGAGGCAAGTGTCAAACAAAACACATCAGAAGAGCTACAGGCAGAAATGATACAAACAAACCTTGAACTAGAATCACACTAGTGTAAGCAGGACTGCAGGTTTCTGCAGGACACACACCTTTTCTAAACTGTATTCTCTAAATCTGCATGGAGGCAGAGGGAGACATTGTCGCCGTAGTCACATTTTAGACTGATAACCATGCCTGGGAACACAGTGCTAGAAGCCATGCAGAAACAGCAGATAAACAGCAGAAACAGACGTAAATGTCAAGCTTTGCATTTTCATTTCAGTACATAAGGAACAGTAATCCTTCACTCAGTGTCCCAGTGACAAGATTTATTGCACACATTGCAGGCCACCTAGAATGGTTCGGGGTTGCAGTATTCTGAAAAATAGCAAATGAGAGACCTCAAGTGTATGAGTAAAGTAGATGAGAGATTGGATTTGAGTTAGACATTGGGAAATAATTCCTAGCTGTAAGGACAGATGAGCACTGGGGTTCGTTGTGTGTGTACGCTGTGCAGGGTCTCTCACTGGGGGTATCTGAGAACAGGCAGAGAAATGTCTGCCAGGAATGGAAAGCTGGGGATCCTGTTAGGGAAAGGTGGATAGTTTAGATGATACTTACAGGTTTATGCTGTGAATGATTTTATGATGTGACATGTAAAAATCTGACAAAGGGAAATAGATTTTTTCTTTGTGTTCTGTTTATGGACTTGCTAAATGAGTGTTTTCCTAAGTCTGTTTTGAAAATATTGCTGGTCTTTGTGGACCATTGTGTAATTATTTTTTATGGGCACAATTAAAAAGCATTTATAGTGGTAGTACTAGGATTTAAGCCTCATGATGGCATATGCCACTCATTTTACCCAGCAAATGTGCCCCTACTCCATGGATTTTGTGGCTCTGTCATTAAATGTGGTGTCCACTGCTGATTTTATGGACAATTTGGAAAAATCTTACTTATTAAAAAAACCCCACAGGTCATGTATCAAAAAGGAGGTCATTTTCTCAGTCATAGAGTCTTTCTTTCTCATCCTGATCTTTCATAAATTTACAGCCCATGAATTTCACTTCATGTTCCAACATCCCAAAACAGAACTTAGTTGAACTGCCAAATGTCACCAACCTTCATAACAGATTATTTTGATTCCTACCCATAAATTGGCCAATTCACTCCAAAGGTTCATCATCCATGTCAAATTTCTTGAAAACCTGATTTGAGATTTGACTTCGTCATGCAAATGTAAAGTAGAAATCACACAGAACCATTTTGCACATCTCTCCTGAGACAATTTATTTAAAATACCTGAAAGCATCACCAAAAATTCCTGGGTATGATTTGACTCTGTTCTTGGGGAGAACAATATAAATCATTCAAGCAGATCCTCTGAAAACTTGTACTGACTTTACATCCATTTAAGTGAGACCAAATTCATCTGTGTCACACAATAGAAAAATAAAACTACAGGTTACAGGTACAACTACCACTGGTGGTATACAACAGTAGTGAATACAATCAGTATACAGTAACCACTGAAAATATCTTATTTTGTTCCTCTGTCATTATCCTAACTGTATCACTCTCCTAAGGTATTCAAAATGTCTTTACTCTCTGAGATAACCTGACATTCAGATGTTTTGTTGTGGGAGAGGGAACCTCATAAGAGCTTATCACAGCTCAAGTGCTCCTCTGTATTTAATTTCAATGCACAAGAAGGTGGTGAGTGCTTCTGACCTGAACTTTCTCTCCCCGGGTGTGTATTTAAAGCCTGCCAAACTGAACCTTGCTGCCTGTCACCACAGATATATGACAGACTTCTAAGTTAAAACAAACATAATTGTGTGGCACCTGTAGCCATTTGATGAACTGCAGCAAAGGAAGCTGATACTCCAACAATGGCCAGCTTCTGTCCAGTGCTTGTACAGAGCAGAACTGCTCCAGCTGCTGTCTGAAAGCTCGCTAATGTACAACTAATTACAGGCTTTTCAGAAATGTCAGTCAGCCTTTTCTTTTAGCCTTTGCAAAAGCTCTGTCAGTGGCAATATGTATAAAAGACAAAATGAGACAGAAGGTGACCCAAGTCCTTTAGAGAAATCTGCTTAAAGAACGTGAAAGGACATAACTTGATAGTCACCACTGACATGTTAGGAGCACAGTTAGTTGAGCTTATCTGCTTTGGCCTCTGTCTTTTTTTTATACTAACCCTGCATTTTTTATACTACCCTATCACTTAGTGCATAGTTATTATCTTAATTATAATGTACATAATCAGAGGATGCAAAGCTCATTTATTAGCTTGCTTTCAGTTATCTGTACTGGCCTCAGGAACAGCCATTTACCTGCTTTGGACCATTTGTTTGGTGCTTAATAAATGGCAAAGCAGGTTCATGAATGGTGCTGTGATTGATTGCAGGAAATGGTCTTCTACAAAAGCAATATTAGTCTGGGGACATCTTGAGAATTAGCAATAAGTATAGATGAGGAGATGGCTGGTTGAGCTCTATAGGGCAAATCATAAAGTCATGCTTGTATAGAGAGAATCAGAATGTCAGTATCCTATTTCTGTGCAATTAAAATGAATATCCTTATCTTCTTAATAGAAATTGTATTCCATAAAACCTGCAGACTCATTGCTCAAATGCAATTTTTAAAAAAAAGAAAAGCTGAAGATAAAGATTAAAAATACATTGCTTTACATTTTGTTACTGAGACATGGACTGTACACTGCTGTATAAATATATAATAAATTTAGGGTAGGTATTATTCAGAAGTCTGAAAAAAATATAAATATGTTCCACAGATCATATACACTTAACTAGTATTTGAAATTCACACTTGTGATAATTGCTGCTTTCTCCCTGAATTCTCCACAAGGAACACTGGGCACAATGGCTGCTTCACCAGGATTTCAAGGTGATGCCACATAGGTGGGATTTCTCCTTCTTTTGTGCCAGCCTCTGTCATTAACATGATGGAAAATACTGTGCTGTAGAACATCGCCCTATCGTGCTATTCAATGAAAGAAATGTGCAATCTCCTGTACAATATGTACAACAGGGCAAGTTGTAAGACAGAGGAGAATCCAACTCCACTTTTGTTAGACCAGGCATTCAAAATTCCTCTTGATGTGTTCATTACAGCAGTCTTTGCAACTAGTGTTTGCTTTTCTTATTGCTAAGAAAAGGGGATTTGCTCTCTAGTGATTGAATATATCTGTCTACATGGTACTGAGTGCTCCTTCTGGACAACATTCAAACTGGGTGCTATAAGCAGCTTCAGTCTCAACTCCAGTCACTCCATGGAAGTTCATCAACAACATCAAAAAACTTGTGAGATGATACTTACAAAAACAAGACAAACTGGCAGGTACTGGATAAATAGAAAACATCATTTTCTAAAGGTTCTCTGCGTATCACCTGAGATCTGATAATAACCTTGTGGCAATCTTAGTGAGAAAACCTACATGAGAGGACATAAAAGTCAAAGATGACACCTGGCCTATGGTCCTAAGAAAAACAAAGGGTGGTGAGCTCCCTATGTCCATTAGAAACGTCAGAATAATTGCTATTCAAAAGCTTATGTAAAAGCACCTCATAATTCCATTTCCATTCTCTCTTTTTGTAAGCCTGCTGTACCTCTCACTTTACAATAGATTAATGGAAATAAATGGAAAAAAAGACATTTTTCTCTTCTGCAGAAAAATGTGGATGGCAGCTTATCTTTTACCAAGACAATCTATGTCTTAATTTTTTAGCTAACAATGTCACAGAGAGATAAGAGAAGCAGACTGTTTTTATTTTCATGTGTGCCACTTCAACACAAATGCTGCAAGCCTAACAGTAAAATAAATGAGGGGAAACTAATGATATTCACTTTTGCACAGTTTTAACAAGTCCTACAGACTTATTACAGCTGATATGCTTCTTTAGGCAGATTAGTACATAGTTCTTCTCCCAGACTACTATAAAACTGGCCTGTCTCCACAGACTTCTAGAGAACTGCCAACTGATGCTGATTTAACTGAATTAGAAACAAAGAAGAGCATATTCTCTGTCCTCCCTCCCAGGGGTATTCATGTTAAAGGGAAAATTGGTGAAAATTATAAACCCCTGATCCTCATATATACAAAAAATGTTGTGCCTCATAAAGAAATTGAGAAGCTAAGACCATACCTCCAAAAGCAAACATCTTAATTCATTTTTCTAAGGAAGGGTGTTTCTCCAAGCCTAACTTCTCACAGCTTTTGAGCATTGGGGTTATTCAGTATTCGACAGTATAAGATGCAAAGCGTTGTTCGATCTCCACTTAGCAGTCAGTGCTCATGTCGAAATACCAAAGTATGTTCTGAGAGAAGAGAGTAACGACTTATGTTTTATTCACCAAATTTTAAAGCTTTTGGGAAGTGATTTTCACTTAGTTGTTAGTAAGTCACAAAGATACATTCAGATCTTGTGATCATTGCCCCGGTTTTATCACTTAAATAAGGCCTGAATTTAGACTGTTAAAGAAAGCACATTTTTATATTTCGGGACTTCAGCAGTGGAACTACTGGTCTCTTTTCTGTCATAAAAGCCTCTGTGGCAATTCACAGAGAAAACTTCATTAGCCTGAATTGTCAGAGAATTGCTTATACCCTAGTTACCAATATTACCTCCTATTTTGGTTAAAGCTGAGACACTCTGATCCTTCTCTTTTTCTCCTGGGAAAAGTAAAGTAGGACTTTAAAGTAAAGTTAAAGCCAGTGAAGTTCTAAAGACAATAGTGACAAAATGGCAGTTCTTTTATCTGTAGAATAAGAAGCTGATGGTTAATTTTAAGGTAAGCAACAACAACAACAAAAAGCAACCCGCAAAACAGAGTCAGCATAATCAGTTAGCTACCTGAAATACATCTGTCACTGGATGCCTGGAAAGGTGCCAAGGTACAGCTTGACTTCAGCCACCTTCCGCATCACAAACCAGCACAGAAGGGGTTATAAAAGTTGGGATTGTTTCATGAGAAATGCTCAAGGCGAAGAGGTGGCATAAGCTCATTTTAATTAAGAGTAATTTTCCTTCAATGCCAACTACAGTAAGAAAGGAACTTCAAAGGTGTCCAGTGTACCAGCTTAATAACAAAACATAGCTGGAGCTACCTTCTGTAGGACACAATGGCAGAAGTCTTGGTAGAATGAATGGATAAAACAAGAGCACCACGTTAGATGGAAAGAGCTGCCCAGCAACGGACTAAAGAATATAGAGAATAAAGGTAAAATGAATTTTTATGTGATGTGTCATTACACTCTTTTTTTTCACCATGAAACAGAGGCCTGAGGCAAAGACATGAAAATTAAATAATCAAGAATTAAACGCTCATTTCCAAGAATTAGAAATTGATGTAGTATCAAAATGAAGTCACTGACTGAAGTAATTTAGTAGTACTTACAGGTCATCTAGATAGGGATTGTTGGGTGTTTTTTCATCTACCTTATGAAGGAAGATCCATCAGCACTCATACATCAAATGACAGGCACCAGAGTTTTATTTGTCCCTCCTCTGTATTCACAAGTTCCCAAGGAAAACATGAAATCTCCTGCCCTTGTGAAAGAAATCTCCTTGCTCCATGTGTGAATGACAGCTGCCAAGGACAAGATCACAAGTGTCAAGAACAACTTGAGTGTCATAGTCTAGAAAGCCATATAATCACTTAACACATCAATCATACTCTGTTCCAGCCATACCCTGGTAAGCATCCTCTAGTCATTGGAGATAAAAAAGGTCCTGCATAGCTGGCGTAATATTTCTGTACTACCTTCCCGCTACTTACTGAATTTCTGAATGAAATCTTCTCCTAAGAAGGAGAAGGAGGAGGCCACAAACACTTCTCAGACTGCTTCTAAGTTCAGGGTCTTGCATAACTCTGGGCTTCAACGTCTGTAATCTAAAATTATATGCAAACAGCTTCCTTCTGTGTGAGGCCAGAGCTGAGCTCCGTCTCGGCTGACCACAGCCGCCAGAAGTGAGAAGGCTTCTGGAAGCTCTTACAGAAACATCGAGAGGATAAACAGTCTGAAAGCATATTAAATGTTTTGGATGGCTGAAAAGCAACAGCCTGAGAGGAAGTGAGTGAGGGAACAGCACTACTTAGAAATGAGACAATGGTCATGGAAGCTCTAGATGAAAGCAGCCATTACACAGCATTTTCTCTATGCTGGGATGACTAAGTCTCTGATTAGTATTTCTCTGTTTTCTGGTGAGGTCCAGCTCCCCATGACTCCTTTAAGAGAGCCAGCGCTGCTCTTTATCCACACTGTCGTAAATGTCAGGGAGCTTGCTGAAGCTCCACACCCCTGTTTATGCTTTCATCCATGTCATTTTATTCAGTTCCTAGTCACACTTCTGAGATGCAGCTATCATGGGTCCAGCTGGTGCAAATACCCCAGGCGGTGCAGACCTCTCCCTTGCCGCACCACACAGCCACAGCAGGTATAGTGCAGCAGGCAAACTGGAAATGTGGTACCCAGTGCTACGCGGAACTTGGAATATGAGATGTTCCGTGCATAAAAATCCTTTGGGATAGCTGTAACTGGAGGTGGGTATGGTAGGCCCTTTTCCTCAGTGAGAGGAGTCACTGCAGGATATTTCAGATTATTCCAAAAGAAAAGTAGTTACAGAATGTAACAGAGATAATTTAGAGGAAATAAATTTTGGTGCTTTGTAGCAAAGTCCAAAAAGAGTACGTTTTTTTTTCTGAAAGAAGGGGTTATAGTGCTGATTTAGACTTTTACCTAATGTCTGTGATTTGTTTCTTTCCTTTTTCAGTGTCAAAGATGACCCTGCTTTGAGCAGGAGGTTTGACTAAGAGACTTTGAGGTCCCTTCCAACCTGGATTATTCAATGATAACTATGTGTTAGTAACAATTTTTTTTCTTAATATATTGAACTGAGAATTGTACTGAGTGCTGAAAGATCAGCTGACTACCTCTCACACAGGGCAAATGTTTATCCTTTCTCGCTGTGCCCACTGGCCCTGCGAATGACTTCTGTTCCGGGTTCAACTGAACCTTGCTCTTCCTCATGTGGGTCAGAGTCCTGACTCTTTTCAGACCAACTCGTTCAATGCAGATACACCTTTTTCAATAACATTTTATTTTATGACTGATATTTTTTTCTGCTCAGTGGAAAGTGAAGTGGTGAATACAGAAACAGTAAGAATGTAGATCAACTTCTCTTCGGATACATTTCCATTGAAGGGAATTTCCCTGTGTTATTGTAGCAGTGTGGGAAAAGACTATGCAGTGTGAACTTTTTAATGAAAGTATTTTTTACAAATTACTTAAGGTGCCCATGAAAACAGACATTAAAGTTCAAACATTCTTTGAAAAGTGTTTAGTTTCTGTTACACTTAAAATGCGTGCCTGCACCATCAGGTTACACATGGTGAAGAAGAGAAAGGCACAGCACAGCAACTGCATAGCCCATGGACTACTCCTGGAAGTATTTCTTCTACAAAGCTCAGCAACCATCTCAGCATTGACACTGAGGAATAGACCGTCTTTCCAGCAAAGTGCAAAAGTGTTATTTGAATGGAAATAAATTCAATTATTTTAGAATTTGATTCTGATCAAGATAGTAATTCATTGGCTTTAAGAAAAGCCAAAGACAGTTACTCAACCCATCTAACAGGACTGTTACACACAGCACACTATTTAGCGTTAAGCATGGGATTAGTTTTCAAGAAATTTCATAGCATCACTTGTAATATTTTCTGTGGTAATACTCATGTTAATAAGATACTTGGGTGTACTATTTCCAAGTATTTCTAAAAAGATATATTTTTTATTACAGTTCATAGGGTAGCATGAATGAAATTATGTCAGCTTCTGTAAGCTTATCTAAAAGCACTTTTAAAGGACATTAGCATGTTGCAAATGGGGAAAGAGATGAAGGATGAACTGTGACTTGCCTCAGTTATCAGGCTAAAGGACATTTGTGAATAACATCATAACCCACTACTCTAGGAATTGTGACTGTGGCCTTTAATAGTATTCAACAGCCCAAAACCCAACAGACCTAATTTCATCAAATGCTTAGAGAGGCACTGTTTAAGGTATCTGATATTATTTTTTTTTTAAAATTTACTAAAAGAAGGAGACTCTTTGGTGAAAAACTGTGCTTTAAAAATAAAAAAGTTTACTAAGAGAGTTGTCCTTCATTAAAAATCGAGAGGCATGCTTTATCAGGGAGTGTGGTAACAGGGTGAAGGGTAATGTTTTTAAGCTGAAAGGGGGTAGAATTAATTTAGATATTAGGAAGAAAACTTTTACTTGTTGGTGGTGAGATACTGGAACAGGTTTCCCAGGGAAGCTGTGGATGCCCCNTTTAATGTACTCCAGTAATTTCAGTAAAAGCTTGAAGTATGGAAGTGAAGTTAATTTTTAAAAATTCAAAATTAAACACCTGCAAACTTTATATGGTTCTGTTTATTATTATTGTTTCTCCACGTAGTAGTAAACCTCCTGACCCAAAGACATTTCTACTTTAAAAAGATCACTGAGCTCTTATTGTGATTTAACGCTTGTATAATTTCCATCAACCTTCCTTATATCTCTGTAGTAGCCCATTAATAAATGTCCTCACACATGCAAGGATTTTATTCTCTTTGGAGTCAATGGAGATTACATGTGCTTTTGTGAAGGAGGAGTTTAAAATCTGTGAAAAAGGCCCCTTTAGGGAATTTTGCATGTTTTAGCATGGTTATTTTCTGGTTCTCATGGTCAGATTAACTGCCTGTGTAGAGTCAGAAATATTGCAGAAACTTTGATAGCTCAGCTGTGGTTTTGTACATTTTATTGCAGATTTTAATTTCTAGTAGGTAAGTACTACCTGGGAACTGAGATTTTGTGGCCCCTCCATGGCACCTGAAATAGTCCTATTCTCTTGTATGTTCCTATGAATCTCTTTCTAAATTCCATGTATGAGGAAATCTGGCAGAACAGAAGTGGCTTACCTAAAATAAAGTGGGATGGTTAGGGAGTCTGCAGAATGCATGTCACTATGTAAAAGGGTTGGCTTGTCCATCTGTCTGTAGCTGCGTTTCACCACGCTTATCCATTCTTCACTTGACTCACACTCATGCCAGAAAATATCAGTACCAATTGCTTTCTTTAGATCCCTCATTTTTGATGGAAACAATACTGACAGATCTATTTGATAAAACTAAAAATCTGCCCAGCAGCCACACCTACAGAGCATCATCTCTGTTGTCAGCACAGAGGGGACTGGTTCTCTGTGACCATAGTGGATTGGGGAACATATTTCCCAAGTAAGACTTTCAGTCCCCAAAACACACAGAAAAAAGGCAGGAACATGAAACAGCAGAAGAAAATTCTGAAAATCAGTTTCTCTAATCTGTCTAGAATAGGTAATAATAGAATAAATCAAGGACCCAAAAGGCAGCCCTTCTCCACTGTTGCTTTCCTTTGCAGGAATTTTCAGATGTTGAGCAGTTCTGTAAGTTGACAGTTGAAATGCTCAAGGTTACTTGGAAACTCCAATAACAATGATATTCTGGACAGTTGTAAAAATTGTTAGTCAAATTAAAAGAGATTTCCATTCTTTTCTGTGTGCAGCTGTGCTAATTAAACTGAAAGAAACTCTGACATTTCCAATTAACATTTACCACACAAGGTATATATGCAAATATAACAGAAGGTAAATACTGATTTGAAAAACCAAAATACCTGGTGTGATATCATACCACTGCAGCACAATTAGACAGAATATTATTGTCAAACTTTTCTTATTCAAATTAAAAGTCACAGAATGTTAGAGATTGGAAGGGACCTTGAAAGATCATCCAGTCCAATCCCCCTGCCGGAGCAGGAACACCCAGATCAGATCCCACAGGAACGCATCCAGGCGGGCTTTGAATGTCTCCAGAGAAGGAGACTCCACCACCTCTCTGGGCAGCCTGTTCCAGTGCTCTGTCACCCTCACTGGAAAGAAGTTTTTTCTCATGTTCAAGTGGAACCTCCTGTGTTCCAGCTTGAACCCATTGCCCCTTGTCCTATCACTGGATGTCACAGAGAAGAGCCTGGCTCCATCCTCCTGACACTCACCCTTTACATATTTATAAACATTCATTAGGAATTTTTTTTTGTTCTTAGTGTGAAATTAGTTTTCAAAGCAACAGATACTTTGAGAAGGAGAAGAAGATAGTTAACCTCTCATGGAAATGTTCTGGAACTTTAAAACTCTGAGAGCATATGGAGGCTATTGAGGCTCTAGAACAGCAAAAGAAACATGTCAACCCTACTGTAAAATAGCTTTCTGAGGAAGATGGAAAACGAACTCCCTGGTTCACTCTGGACACCAATTTCTGGCCCTGTACTTCAAGATTAACAGTGACAGTAGAGCTACATCACCTATGGTGGATCTAGGTGTAAAAATTTAAGAAGTTAATCATGTGCCATTGATGGTCTTCAGAGCACGTCATGCTCCCAGCCCGCAAACTCAACCATTTCAGCTTGAACTGCCCAGAGAGGAGATCCGGGATAACGTTGTCATGAAGCATCTTGGGAGGCACTCACACATTCTGATCTGATGATACCCATAATAATGGACAACTCTTAGGACATAATAATGGCACACTAAGGATACTCCATCCTAAATTGTCATCAGAAATTCCTTTGCTGTGCAGACATTTTTGGTGAACAAAATGTAGGGTTTGAGATGAACCCCTCTTGCTCTCTCGTTGGTTTTGTCCAGAGTAGAATGTGTGCTTTCTTCCTGGGCTATGCCAGTACACTGCAGCATTCATCACCCATCCTACTGTGGCCACTGTTAGGAAAATAATTTAGATGAGCCTGCAGTTTAACTAATAAAGAAGGAAAATATAAGATAAGGACGTGACAAATAAACTTTTATTTACTCCCCCTAACCTTTTTATTTGTTCTTTAAAAGGGCTCTGCAGAATCACTGGAATAAATTATTATGTTTATTGTCGTCTGTGCTTCATGATATTATTAATTTTTTTACTGGTAAACAACTTAGACACTGCTACAGAACAGACTGACACTTGACAGCACATTTTGTGTTAAGGGGAATGCTGAGATTGGTAAAAGGCTTGAGAAACTGACACTAATTTATTCTATCTCATGTATTTCTTAATATGTTTAATTATTTTGCCATTAACCCCACAGGGATCCTATTTCATGAGTCACCAATGGCGAGAAAATTCCATTTCTAAAGGACTAGAGCTGGAGTTGCTGCAGGCGCCCAAGAGTGTGTAGTCAGATCCTTTCCTAATGGATAGTAAATGCTCCCACAATAAAAGGACAGACAAAAAAAAAAAATGACAGCATGGTGTGAGAGGGGAAGGCAAATCCCTGCTTCCCGCTTAGGTAGTACTACACAGAGTTCGTGTGCTAGATTTTGTTCATTTTTGATGATTCCTTGCTGGCCTGACACAAAGTGGAAGTACCCAAGCTTGGTAAACAAGTGTGAACTTAAAGTACGAGCTTTTACTGCAGTTAAAGAATCTCCTCAGTGTTGCTAAAGAGACTCCTTACACAGAGCTGCTCCCCACACAACAGTGGTGCTGTGGTCAGACCATGCTCTAGGCTGAAACGTCCAGGCCTTAACTCCCTGGGGAGGACATCACTCTTGTCACTCAGCAAGAAACTGTGATCCTTTTGGCGACTCTTCCAATTTGAGAATTTCCATTGATTATTTCTGTTAAAGGAAATGAAAAAGAAGATCTGACATTTTCTTTTTCTTGAGATTCAATCATGGTTTTGTACGATAACCCTTCGTTAAATGTGATGTTTTGCTCCTGGAGTAGCCTTGAAACGTTGTGCCCCAAAACCCCCTGTCTGAGACCAATTCCTTTTCAAATGCCTCATTCCTGGAGGAATAAGTTACCCCTTCATGATAATAAAGATGTTTCCTCCTTTCAGAAAAAACTGTAGAAATTGCTTAGATTCACCCTCAAACGCCAGTCATTACTTGTAGTTGACCGTCAGAGTTCTTTGTAGTCAGCGCAAGGGGCTCTTTGCAGTCAGCGCACGAAGTTCTTGGACACCACCCAGACGAGCCAATTATGATGAAAGTGTAAGCTATTTATTGTGTGTTGCACACATGCTTTTATACAGAACTCTTTCAGATTTGGCAGCTACTGATTGAATACAATAATTTAAAATTCTTAACAACAAAATCACTATTGGCTACTTTCAATCCTGCGAACGTAACTTTCAAAGCTATGTCAACACAACCTCTAAAATAACTTAGTTGTGATAATTAATTTCTCTCAGTTTCTCCTTATCTTTCTCACGTCCTGTATAATTGGATGCCTCTGCACATCTGGTTGCTTTTCTTCTTTCCCAGGATCCTTTATCAACCTTATAATTACAAAGCCTAAAGTTAGTATCACAGTTAAAATTCTACTCCAGCACAAAGTGCCCCAACAGTTACTTGTTCCCCAAACATGGGGAACATGATCTCTATGGACATATATAGTGGGTGATTTGGACCCAAGAATCGAGCAGCCATCCTCCTTGCTCTCTCTTTTTACTTAAAAATGGAGCAACTGTATGGCATGGGACTGTGCTGTCTCCAAGATGCAGATGCAAAATTTGTGGCTGTTATCCACAGGCTGGTTGGGGTTGGTCTACTGGATCCAATGCTTGCATGAGTAGGCAGGATTCCAACAGCTCTTATCTAATTTCCTACAGCACCCTCCCTCCCTGAATATAAAGGTTCATTCATTCCAGAAAGACCCAAAAAACAGTTGCCTACTGTAGAAAGTGGAAGTTCTCACATGCACGCAAAAAGATACCGGTAAAGGTGGAGTTACATTGGCAAAAATACACCCACTGTTATTAGTAAGAGTTAGTTTAAAAGTACACTTCTGTTTATTACAATGAATCCATTTTTGGGGTTTTTTTTGCAAACCATAGCTGGCAGCTATATAATGTTGACCAGAAAACTAATTAACCTACTCATCCACAAAAACCTCCTCATGTATTTTTACATGGCTTTAAGTGAAGGAGAGTAAAAATATACTATAAATTATCAGACTTCATTTAAATAAGTGTAGTTCTTTGTTAATGAACAGTAAAAACCTTGATTTTTTATCTGAGCAGAGAAAAAGAGTCTGTACTCTCTTTAACCTCCTCATACCGCAAGCCTGAGGGATTTCAGAACACAGAAGACACACTTGTTTTATACTAATGGCAAGAATACCAGCTCACCACATTTAAATTGGATTAAAGTGCAGAAAAGGAGATTTAAGTTAGACATCAGAACAAACTCCCAGAACTATGCATGGGAGTAGCCTGCTCAGGGAGGCTGCGGACTCTGACATGGGAATTTTCTAAAATAAAGTGGGAAAGTGTCAGAAATTACACAGGAACAGCTGATCCCCCTTCAGCAGGGAGAATGAATTAACTTTCCCAGCTCCCTTCCAGATAAATTTTTGAAGATTTCTTGAAAAAATAGTGATAGCTTTTTAAGTGACTTGCAGTATAGAACTTTGCCACAAGAAAAAAATTTATTCCAAAACATTTAAGATATTGAAATAATTCCTCTTACTGAAAAAACCCTCCCTGCATTTCTGGAAACTACAGCAATAACTTTCTCTGGGT
Source organism: Syrrhaptes paradoxus (assembly GCA_013400615.1). Classification (NCBI taxonomy): domain Eukaryota; kingdom Metazoa; phylum Chordata; class Aves; order Pterocliformes; family Pteroclidae; genus Syrrhaptes; species Syrrhaptes paradoxus. Next base: position 53,395 of record VZTO01017806.1, read on the forward strand.
TGTGGCTGGACTGTAAACCATAAAGATAAACATGGAAAAAAGGGAGATAAGTTCTTACTCATCTTGTGCTTTATTATCTTCAGCCCACTATCCAAAGTAGAAGCATCTGGAGGAAAGAACATCTGATTGCCTTTGTGAAGACATATATTTCTTTAATCCTTACTTTCGTTGCTAGGTTTACATTGGGCTGTGAAACAACCTCAAGTAACTCTCAAAATCTACTTCCTTGTCAATTTGGATCTGATGAAGTGTGGATCCTTTCTCATAGCAAAGTTAGAAACAGTTGAAAAATCTAACAAACGGGGCTGAGAGAAATGATAAACACTTTACCATACGTGTTGCAGAGATCATGCACTGCAAGAAAAATGTCTGAGCTTACATATTAGAGAAATTTTTCTCTAATTTTCAGTCTCCCAAATTTAGGGATTTTGGAATCTCTAGAACTGGAGTCTTTTAAGATTTGATTAAGCAAACATCTGTTGGCAACAACCGACAACCTGCCTAAGGGCACAGAGGTAGCCAAAGGGCCTTTTGAAGTCAGTTCCAGCAACGTTTTATAAATACTCTCGATTTACTAACTAGTTCCTGTTTCCTGTGGAGAAAATACCCTTTCACCTTGAATTACACTTTGGTTCTAGGTGTTAAATCAGTTTAAAATAAATTAAAATGTGTTTGTTGAAAAGGTTTGGCCACCACTGCAGGTTTTTCTTTCACTAGTGATAAAAGAAATATATTTCTATACAGCCAACCTATGCTGTAAGTTAAAGAAATTAGCTACTAAAATTTGATAACATAATTAAGCAATAGGACCTGCTGTTGATGTCTCTGCTAGGAGATAATAGATGACAAGGAGAGTTATATACACCGAAAATATATTTATGGTACGCAGAGTTGCAATGTCCTATTACTGCTTGGTAGAACCTTCAGAGGAAGGGATATATTTTTCTGTAAGGGCAAAGATTTTTTTTTTCCTTCTTTCGCCAGGTTTTTTCATGTTGAAAAATATCTCAGATGTTTCTGTTACTTTAAGCTTTATGATATTGAAAGTCTGGATGCTGTTAGAGCATGAAATCAGAGCGGGACACTACACAACTGCTTCTGGGGTGCTCACGACAGCCCACGACAGAGATCACAGTCACTGGGGCTGCCAGAGGAAGTCTCGCTGCATTTCATCTGTACCTGAAAAGTGAAGCAAACTGGTAGGATCTCAACATTTTTTTTACAGTCTCAGTGATTTAACAGCAACTGATTTGCTTTAAAAGCAAAATTTGACAAAAAGTTCCTGGCCCAAAGAAGGAGATAGATAGACTTCTGGAAGATTAAAGGTTGCACTTTCCGAAAGGTCTGATTTTGACCAAATGGCTCTCCCAGCTGAAGAGCATTGCAACAGAACCGCTTCAGCCATCTCATTTTCTTGAATCTGGGCTCTTCTTATTGCATGCCATTTGGAGTCCCAAGGTTTATAGTCGAATATGTGTGCTGTTCTGATGAAGTACAGCATGTATCAAATTAGAAGACAGAGAGCTGTAAAAAGCTTTATTTTTATACCTGTAAAAGTTCTTTAGCTCTATGGCTACAGATAGTTTATATCTATTTTTTCTTTTAAAATACTTAAAAGGAGGAGTTACAGTAATACATTTCTGGAATAGTCTTCCAATATACATCCAGTAGGAAAAGCTCCTATTTCTTATCCAACAACACGGTAAATTTTGTATAGATTTTTATGATGTGATCATGTTTGATAACTAGATAGGGGGAATGCAGAAAGGCCTTTTAATTTTATTCTTTAAGTTTTCATAAATTACCTAATTCTCTCTAAACTGCTAGACTAGGTTACCTGTGGTAAATGAGTCAATGCAATGATCTTATTCTTAAGATCAAGTACTTATTTTCTAAAGGGTTATATTTTTTTTGCCTGGTTTGTATGTTTTATTCACCTTTATCTCAAGATACCATGGGGAGACAAGGTGTGACATGGAAAGACAACAGTGCTGATGTCATGAATACAATTCATGAAGATTTTATGTCTAGGAAAATCCATTTTTCTGGGGATAATGTGAAAAAATCCAGTCGTAATAACATTAACCCTCTCAATATTTGCAGTGGAATATGTTAATTGTGTCTAAATAATTGATAAAAGTACTTTAAAAAATCAATTGGAATTATAGATCCTTAGTGCAGGGAAAAAGCCCTGAAGGAAACAAAAAAAAATTTATTTAATCCAATAAAATAAAAAAAAATATTTCATGGTTTTGGTGGGGATTCTTTTGACATTGGTTCTCTATTTCCTCAACAGACAGACAAAAATAATTAAGGGTATGAATTCCAAATCCTCTCGTGTTACTCATTTTAATAACAGGAGATACAGTAGCATATCTTGCAATTATTAACTGCCTTATCTTTATCATTTCATTTTCATGCTGAGCAATATTTTGCTGCATGATTGCTAAAGGCAAAATAGAGCAATATTTTTAACAGCATGTACCAACTTAACTGTAATATTCAGCAGCCAAAGGGTCATCCAGAAGAGATGCCTTTGTAAAAATATAAATTAGCAAGAATTGGTTTATTATGATAACGTCCTTTCTAGGAAAAGAAACTTTTTGCTTTACATTTGTTAGGTACATGGGCAGAGGAAGATATTGCTTACATCAACTGAATAAGAAAAAACTCCTGTAAAAAATATTTCCACTTATTATCAAGGTTTCAAACCATTCTTCAGCTCTAACAGGCTATCCACGTCCAGGCTGTAGCACAGACAAAGGAACAGGAAGATGCAGGAGAAAATAGCACAAGATAAGTGAAAGGAGAAGGTGCAAGGAAACGGTGGTAATCTAAACACTGAAGAGTCCTTTCATCTCAATCTGTTACCTGAAATTAGGTGTGCCCAATAGGTCTGAAAAACTGAGCACATGAAATACTTCTACGTAATTCAATAATTTTGTCAAAATAGCAACAACTATCCAAAGCAATTTGAGGTCTTTGTTATGTCTAAACAAAATTGGTGAAGATATCTTTGTCCGTGAAGGTAGCTTCTTGATGATGAGAGGATGCAGCCTCACTATGCTTCATTTGATAGATGAATGTCTAACAGATTTTCTCTGGGAATACAGAACCACAAAGGTTAGTGACTCAGCTTCTGCTCCATGAAATCCAGTCCTGGAAGTCAAATATATGGAAACAAACCCCCCCATCAACATCTCATATGTCTTTCTCAATTTTATAAATGACCCAAATTTCCAACCATATTTCCAGACTTTTTCAGAACTTTTAAGCTTTACACATCTACCTCCAATTTTCTTCTTGAATGTAGAACCTAGAAATGCAAAGGTATTTTCTTCCAAAACCTGTGAGAGCACTCCATAGCTTCCTGGTGAAGAAAATCATCTCACCACGCATTCTTGTCACATTGGCATGCCAAACTGCTCAAGGTGTCCCAGAGAAATCAAGACTTGGCTGCCCCACACCTGCCAAAAGCATAGCATAGCCATCAGTGGTTGCACATTGCCAGTGATACCCAATAAGTCAAAATAATCTAATGCATGTAATAGCATTGCTCCAAGTTAAACACTCCGAGAAGGCAGTGAATTTCTTATTGCAGACACCATTTTACAGACCCAGAGACCAGCTCATAATGAACAAATGAAATCTCAGGCATGCTGATACCGATAGGAGATTCACCTCTGTTTTCAGAGAAATCGGGATCCTCCTTAACCATGTGAACCCAGCAAAGGACAGAGTGGAGTTGATGGCTCAGAGCTGACTCATCTTAAGCCTGGTGACTGAGAAGAGAGAAAAGGTTCTCATGCACTTGACCTTGTACCCTTCAGTTGTTTTCTTAATTAGAGACATTGTCCTGCACTGTACTGTATGCTGTCTCATTGTTCCTGTAACCTGTGGCTGTTATTTTACAGATTACACGCTGCAGAAACAGTCTGTGTCTTTCTTTTTAACTATAAGAACTTCTTTGCTCACTTTTTCTGCACTGCTGAGACAGGGCCTGACATAGCTGTGAAACACAGAGAACTAGGATCTGTCAGTTAAATGATTCCGAATGTTTCCACAAACAACCTGGGAAAAAAAATGATACTTGAACAAAATTAGATCGTTCCTGATATAATCAAGCTCCTACTGCAAGTAGTATCATTTCAGTGATGGCAGCTTCAGATCTTAATTAGAGAAGAGTTGAGCCCTTGAAAATTTTAATAACTAGAGTCTATTTTATAAACTTTTCAAGGAGAAAAGGATTGCTCACTGATCAAAAAAAAGTTTGGGAGAATTGGATAAAATGTAAGTGTACTAAAAACCTGTGTTCCCCTAAAATGTCCTACACTGAATTCTCCAGACTGGGGAAATCCTAAATGTTTTTCTTTTTCCTTATTCTTCCAGAAATTGTCATCATAGCTTTTATAGGTTACTTTCTTATTGACATAATTTATAAATTTGAACCAATCAAGCAACTATAAACCATCCTTTACTTTACATGCAGCAAGGAAATAATTTTTTCCAGATTGATTTCATAAAACCCCAGGAGGTCATTAGGTGAAAATGCAACAAAATTGAAAACTCTCAGTTCCTACTTATAATCATAAACCAGTGGTTTTATTTTTGCAGACTTTCTGTTTGAAAAGTTATGTGTTCTTTAGACCCTGCACATTGCTTAATGAAAGCTTTTCAAATCTAATGTTTTTCCAACCTTTTCAGACCTAATATATTGTACGAATATATATTTGAAATACGTTATCTGCAGGTACTGAGCTCATTCTATTCGACTATATCAGAAAACTGATATATTGGGGTTCCCTTCCTTTAGGTCTGGCTCCTCCACAATGAGAAGATAAGATGTAATTTCTATTGAACTGCAGGCCTGTGTGGGCAGACAAATTGCCTTTAATCTTCTAACAGGTTTGGCTCATATAGAGAAAGCTTCTTCTGCTCTGTAAAAAATAACAGAATAATTATCAGAAAAAGTGTTCTGTGGAGTGCTGGTTGGTAAGTTTTAGATTTTAGACTACAGCTCCAGAGAGGAAATCATATATTTTGCTGACCCAATAGAGGAATATTTCAGTTTAATGTGCCACGCCATGTGCCTTTTCTTGACTCAAGGTACGTAAAAAGAGATCCTGGAATGTTGGTATTTTGTGTAGATGAAGAGGAAATACAAGTAGCACACTTGATAAAATGTTCATAATGTTCTTTGCAAAACAGCTTTGCTTTGTAGCCTAGATTACATGCTAACCTACCACATGTATTCATATTCTTTCTCTATTTCCTTGTCCGATAAAAGCTACAGCATCCAGTGTTAGAAATTTGGACTGTATCTGTCCTCAGCTACATCGAATTTTCTTAACTCATTTCAGCATGAACACAAGGACCACCCTGGGGCACCTAATACCTTTTTTTTATTATTATTTTTTTACTTTCCTAGGAGATAAAACCAGCTAGCAGATATTTATTAAATGGATGGTTAACACAATATTTGAAGTGTTGCAGTATCCACATACAGTAACACAGACAGATAGGAAATAGTACGGTAACGTCCTCTTTTTGTAGTTCAAATCTGAAAGATGGCAGAGGAGAGAAACTTTTTCAACAGCCAGGACCCACACTGTCATAACCAGTAAATGTTTCCATGCTGTACTGGTTTTGGCTGGGATAGAGTTTATTTTCTTCATAGCCACTTGTAGGGTGCTGCTTTGGGTTTGTGCTGGAAACAGTCGATAACTCAGGGCTGGTTTAGTTACTCTGAGCAGTGCTTACACAGAGCCAAGGCCTTTTCTGCTTCTCACACCACCCCACCAGTGAGGAGGCTGGGGTGTAGAAGAGGTTGGAAGGGGACCCAGCTGGGACAGCTGACCCCAGGTGACCAAAAGGACATTCCATACCATATGACACCATACACAGCATATAAAGCTGAGGGAAGGAGAAGGAAGTGGAGAATGGTTGGAATTATGGCATTTGTCTTCCCAAATAACCATTAGGTGTGATGGAGCCCTGCTTTCCCTGAGGCTGAACACCTGCCTGTTGATGGAGTTAGTGAATTAATTCCTTGTTTGGTTCTGCTTGCACATAGCTTTTGATTTATCAGTTAAACTCTCTTTATCTCAACCTTTGAGTTTTCTCATTTTTATTCTTCCAATTCTCTCTGTCATCCTGCTGGCAAAGAATGAGCAAGTGGTTGTGTGGGACCGAGCTGCTGGCCAGGGTTAAACCACAATATGTGCAAACCTTGGAAACAGATCAAAAAATAGGAATTGCATTCCTAAATGCAATACTTTTTGCTTCAAACTTTCTGGTGCATTCGAGCTTTTCTGTTTAACAGAAGAGGTCTCTGAAAGCCAGCCCAACTCCTCAAAGCTTCATAGCTGAAAATCTAATTCCCAAGTTGAATTTTAATGGTGAGATTTAATTGTAGGTAGGAGAGATGTATAAGTGGGATAATTCTTACTTCATATAATTAGTTGCTATTTTTCCTCTTTGCCTAAAGATTGAAACGGTCGTTCCTGCAGATTTACTTTCCACTGAAAATTTCATCAGAAAAGCATAAGTTAAAGAATTTTCCATAAGAACAAAAACCTTCCCCTGTGTCCCCCATCAATAAAAACCCCACTTTGTTTCAGGTCTTTCTGACACTGCAAGAATGGTGGGTAGCAATTACAGACCTCTGGATATCATTCTTCCATATCTGTATGTAGGTTCTGTTCTCAAGACAGATGAGGTTCACAGGGCATTATTCAGTCATAAAAGATAAAATCAGGAGAAAAAAATTCTTTTCCTTGTGTGACAGAATTTGTACTGTCCATTTTAAACAATTTAATATTTCAGAATTCCCCATTCTGCACGTTTGAATGAAATAAAGAATGTGGAAAAAAACAGCCAATGGATTTCAGTCCTACCACTGCAAACTTCCATAGAATTTTACTAGGAGGCTAAGGGCCAAGTAGACAAGTATTTAAGCCAGCAAGACACAGTTGTAGGAGGAGCAAAGAAGATTAGTAACCATGGAGAGAACAGACACATCAATAGGTTTAATGAAACAACTACAGACTGTCAGCAAGAGAAATAGGAATAAATTGTTGTTCCTTGGGGAATAAGCAATTCTCGCTATTGTAAGGATGACCCATTACTTTAAACCAACCAAGTCAAGCTAGACTTTGGTGGTCAATCTCCCTCTTCCCTGTACAGATATCTTGGCTATATTTGTACTGTTGGACCAAGGAGCACATCCCAGGTCCCAGGTGAGATCTTGGTATACATTTAGGAAAGGAAGATCATCAATATGACTATTACTACAAGAAGACTTCTTTGGAAATCTTTCTTATGCACGTAATCTTTATTTTTTAGTAATTTTGCATTTTATTCTATACTGGTAGAAACTAAAAAAAATAATTAAAAAGTGCAATAAACTTAAGTAGTAAATTTATAGACAGTATTACGTAAAACATAGGACCCCCAGTCCTTACTGGAAATCCTGTAAATTCACATTCATGCCTCTCACTGTTCATTTTCCATTTACAGCTCTGACCTATTTGACGTGTTTGTAAACACCCACATGATACTTCAGCGCAATGTATATATCTGTTGTAATTACAAATATTACTACTACTGTTCTACTACCAATATTATCAAAGTGATCCTTACAGGGCAGATACCTATTCGCCCTGTCTCGATTACAGTTTTTTTAACTGGGATCCACAAAGTCTTTTCAGGTTTGTGGTGATATTTTTGTTTATAAGTAACATAAATCTTTAATCAGTTTTAAAATTGATTTAAAACAGCCTGATGCCTACATCTTTCCAATTTAAAGCATGATGGTCATGCAAGCCCACATCTTTAAAGTGCCCTCTGAATTTTCACTTTTTTTCATTGCATGATGTTCCCAGGTACTTGTGGAGTTCTTAATCATTGTTTTGTTTGTTTTTTTGGTTGGTTGGTTGGTTGTTTCTCTTTTTGGCTTAGTAATATATATGTGTGTGCTTCTGTGTTCTAATTAACATATTTTTTGTTAAAACTTTGATTTGTTTCAGTGGGACAAAAGGTTAGGAGTCCTTGGATGATGTAAGAAAACTCTTGCAGAATATATACCTCCATGACATAGGGGTTTATATTACACCTTTAAAAGCACAGTGAAGTTGCAAAGTTATTTGCACTCCTCCGAATTTGTTTACGTTGTCTACTGGTATGGACTTCGACATTTACTTAGAGTCTTTACCTTCATTTTTCTTCGATGGCATCAAATAAAAAGCATCTGAGCTAAAAAGATGTGCTAGAGCTCTCTGCAGAAGCAGCAAATATAAAAATAGTTATTTTTGTAACTCTAAGTTACAGCTCAGGAGAAATACAGAAATGTGTGTTGGACATAGGAGACACTTAAGAGATGTGAAGTGTGAACTTGGAGAAACACATAAATTAGCGCAATTTGAAAATCTTCTTAGACTCGTATAGTCTTACCTACCTGGAGTTAGAACATACATACATATAAATATATTTTTAAAATATTCTTTTAAAATCACTTAAATAAATATTTTTAAGTAACTGGATTTAAATATGACTAAAATAAAATATTAAAATTAAAAATTCCATCATTTAGTATGGGAAGAGTATAGCCCCATTTTCTCTTTTATGCTTTTTTTTTCAGACATTACTGGTTACAATTAAAAAGTTTTTATGCTTATGATTAAATTTATGATTGGAAGCAGAACTGTTGGCATGGTCTTTTTAAAGTAAATTATGAACATTTAAATGAAGTTTTTGAAAAAGAATTTATAGAATTTGTTGGTTTTGCTCATTTAGGCTGCAGGGCAGGTGTCACAGCTAATGCTAAGTGTAAACATCTTCCAAAATGTAAACGTTCAATTAACACTTGAAAAATTTTACCCTTCATAAAAAACTAGGCACTGCTTTCAGGTTAAAATTCTAGTTTACCATAACTAATGTGCATTCCAAAAAATATACTTATTTGAGTTTTATGGGTTAAGATACTGAAATGTGTCTAGTTCATGAACACTTTGAGTGTGTAACAGAGAACACTGATTCACACTGTTTTGAAAAGAAAATATGGGAAAGCCTTGCTCTGAATGCCCATTGGAAATGTCTGTCCTACACTGTCGATTTCATTACACTGCTAGAAACACTTTTTGCCCTGAGTGCTTCTTCCAGCCCTGGTTCTTAATTGTTGTTATTTGGCAGTGTGAAATATTGATGATATTGGTCAAAAAGATTGACAGCTGCATGAATTGTTATTAACCAGGCTGTTGGTTGTAGCTTGAAGTTCAATAAATACCAAGATGGAGCATAAGCCTCAGGGACCCTCTGTCTTTTCTGAACAACTGGAAATTAACTATTTGATGACTTTATAAGCCATCTGTCTTTTTCCCATCATCCCCCCGAATAATGTTTATGACACTAAAAATAAATATCTAATTTGGTAGTGCTGACTTCTCCATCCAAGTAGTCACAGAATCATAGAATCATAGAATCATTAAGGTTGGAAAAGACCTCAAGGATCATCAAATCCAACTGCCAGCCCACACCACCTAACTCACTAACCCATGTCCCTAAGCACCACATCTACACGTTTCTTGAACACCTCCAGGGATGGTGACCCCACCACTGCCCTGGGAAGCCTGTTCCAATGCCTCATCACTCTTTCAGTGGACAATTTTTTTCTAATATCCAGCCTAAACCTCCCCTGATGTAACCTAA
>VZTO01017806.1:63264-186011 GCA_013400615.1 Syrrhaptes paradoxus
GACACTCTGCCCGGAGCCTGTAGCATTCAGGAGGTTGTTGTGGCCAGATTTCAGGTTCCAGCACTTGGCTTTATTGAACCTCATAAAACTGGCCTCAACCCATCGGTCCAGCCTGTCCAGATCCCTCTGCAAACACATCCACTCAGTTTGGTGTCATCAGCAAACTTACTGAGGGAGCACTCAATCCCCACATCCAGGTCATGGATAAAGATGTTAAACAGGACAGGCCCCAAAACTGATCCCTGGGGAACACCACTGGTGACCGGCTGCCACCTGGACTTAACTCCGTTCACCACAACTCTCTGGGCTCAGCGATCCAGCCAGTTCTTTATCCAGCAAAGGATGTTCCTGTCTATAGCCATGAGCCACTAGCTTTTCTAGGAGAATACTATGAGACACGGTGTCAAAGGCCTTGCTAAAGTCCAAGTAGATGACATCCACGGCCTTTCCCTCATCCACTCTCATTCTGAGAGACATTAATCTCTCATAACTGTGGATTGTGACCCCATCCAGACCCTGAAGGAGGTAAAGACCGGACATTACAGGAGCTGTGACTATCCAGGCTGTTGTTCTTATTGGCATTCATCACCACAGTAAACAACAGAAAAATAATTCAGAAACATCAGGAGCTGGAAAAGAACATGGAATAACTTGCATAAGGGCACAAGCACAGTTTCAATGTGTAGCTGTATATACATAACATCCACACAATAAGTTGTTGAAGAGCCTTATTAATCAGCTATCAAGCTGGAGAGCAGATCTTTGACAATGCACACATTCTTAACAATACAGCCTTAAGTTTTCTGTTTGTTTGCTTTTTTAACGGTGTTCTGTGTACATTCCCTTTTTAAAATGTACACATCTGCCATCTCAATCTTAAATCTTGTGTGCATTAATCTTTTCAGAGTAAATGTGCTATTTTTCCTGCCTACAAGCACATTTGATTTTTACCACCTGTTTCTCTGCTGGTTCAGAGATATCTGATACAAGCCCACTTCTATGCTTGTTACTTATCTAGCTCAATTCCCTGAACATTTTAGCTAGTCAGTATTCTTTATTATTATTACTTGTGATACGACATATCTTCTTTTAGTCTTTGATTAAAATAATGTAGTTGTAGTAAGAGGAAGAATCTATAAGTTTCCCAATCTCCGATTTAGTCAGGATGGAAAGACAGGAAAATTACCTTGCTGAGTCAGTACATGTAAAAGTGTAATGATTAGGGAAAAGCATAAATAGCATACATATATAAAGTCTAAAGGTTCATCCTGAATCTATCATCACCCTGAATTTGCATAAATGATTCAGATGAAAACAGTGGCATCCCATAATTTTTACTTGCTATCATTAGTCAAGCAGGGTTTGTCTGACTGTAGTGGTGTGGACCTACTTAACCTGTATTTAAGACATCACATGTGGATAATGTGGTGGACTTATGATATATTGTGCATAGGCTGGGGATGAAATCTGGAGGCAGCACCATAGTGAAGCTTGCAGTAGTTTCAAGATTTTGGGTCACTGATAATTTTTTTATTTGTTTTGAAGGGAGTTCAACTGTGTTCAGCTCTGGGGCACCTAACATAAAAAAGACCTGGAGCTGTTGGAACAAGTCCAGAGGAGGCCACGAAGATGGTCAGAGGGCTGGAGCACCTTCCATATGAGGACAGGCTGAGAGAATTGGGGTTGTTCAGCCTGGAGAAGAGAAGGCTCCAGGGAGGCCATATAGCAGCCTTCCAGTACCTAGAGGGTCCCACAAGAGAGATGGAGAGGGACTCTTGGTCAGGGAGTGTAGTAACAGGACAAGGGTTAATGGTTATAAACTGAAAGAGGGCAGATTTAGGTTAGATATTAGGAAGAGGTTGCCCTTTCATGGCAGGGGGATTGGAACTCAACGATCTTTAAAGTTCTTTCCAATACTAGTTGTTCTATGATTCTATGATGAGTTTTTGGCACTCATTTAGTCTCCTGGGAGATTTCACTATTAGACATTTTGTCATGGTAGTTAAGGTGGATGTTTAATGTACGCTGGTAATGACAGTGAGTTAACTTTTTCATTGAGATTTAGTTGAACAATCTCTCCCCACATTATATTCACATTTTTCAAATATTTAGAAGACATAAATATCTAATTCACTTTTACAGTCTCTCTGTTAAGTTATACCATGGCAAGGTTTTTATTTTGTTTCCTTTGATATCAACCACTTCCTATCCCATGAACATTTTGAATTCTCTCTTATGTTGCAAAAGTTACTGTTTTTCCCAATTTTGCTCTACTGTACCCATTAGCATACAGTAAAAGAAATAATAATATGTCTTTCAACTGCAAATTAAATAACTTGATGTACAAGTTTCCAAATGTTTTATTATTTGAGTATCCTTTTGGTAAAATCAAGAAAATGAAAAGAATTGATAAGTAACTTGCTTAATCCATGGTTACAATATCCCCCTCTTGTTCTCAGCATCTGCAGCAACAGAGCCTACTGTATATCAATGCTGACATTTAATCAGTGCATGTAAATCACCTTGGAGTCCTATTATTCTTATATTCATTAATCCAGTCATGCAGAATACAAACATGTAGAAGAATGACATGCAAACTTTTGCAACTTAGGTCAAAAAGTGGCATGTGTGGTGTTTTGCTCTTTAAGTTCCAAACTGCTTCTGACAAATGGCGTGTGACATACCACAATATGTCTGAATAACATCACAAGACTGTTGAATTAAAATTGTATCAGAATTTTATTTAAATGTGTTTTTGTGTTAGGAAATTCTCTGCTGATCAGGAGGTTGGATACCCTTCCTATTGACTGTGTGAAATATCTTCTGTTTACTAGCTTCTGGGAGTAGATAAAGATGAAAATCAATACATATGTAACAACTTCTATATGGAAAGACAAGTTTTTTAATCCAATGCCTTGGCTATAAAATAAACAAACATGGTAAAACTACATGGCAAGGAATCAATCCAACTAATTTCCAGCTGGATGCTGGTATCTTAACATTTTCAAGAATTTTGAGTTGCTGGTTTCTGTGAACCTGTAAAACCCATTGGAAGTGAAAAATGTGTTTATAGTCAGGCCAATATTTGGAGAGAGAGTGACTGAAAGCACCAGGGAAAATAGTGAACAACCAACGATGATGACACAGCAAACGGACATGCTTTGGTACCTACTTTTCTGCATATGCAAGTCAGTCCGATATTCCTCCACTGTCTTGCCATAGCGTTTTATTTGTGAAGCATCAATTTGTCAAAATAAACATGTCATGCAGAAACTACCTAAGACACAACCAGTTTTGTCGTACTGGTTAGGTGGACCTGGGAGCAGAGCCCAGAACACAAAGGTGGCCTGATACCAACAGAGCAGATGTAGCAATGCATGAAGGGCAAATAGAGCAAAACACTGCTCACCTGCCTCTCTAGTAACTTCCTCTGCTGAATGGTGTGTATGGCAATCCACAGAAGAAATCCGTAAAAAAGCAAAAGAGACAGATTTTCTATTCTTGATAAGGATCCAAAGTTTGCTATTCCACTTCTGTCTCCATTCAGTTTCCATGAATAAGCGTTCAATACGAAATTTCTGATTGAGGCATTTTAAATATTTAGTGGAAATAATTTTGAAAGACTTTATTTCATCTAGCTAAATACATTCAACTTTAAATGAAAAATAGTTTGGAATTCAAACAGAAAATCAGTAACTCTAAAATTTGCTTTTCTTTTTTATTATGTGAAAATTACCTTTTTCTTTAATAATTTCCATATTAAGAACTGGTTTTGCATAAGGAACATTTCCTAATTTTTAGTTGTCAAACATTTTAACACAGCAAATATGATGTATTAAATTATTTGTAATTTTAGGTATTAAATTTTAAATATTGATTTTTTTAGAAAAAATATGTATATGTAAAATAATGTTAACATGCTATATTTCTCAATGGACTTAGCATACAATTAGGATGTATTAAGTCTTCTGTTAGTGTGGTCTATGAAAAATGAGAACAGAATTGAAGAGAGGCAGTCACTCTTGTTGTTATCTAGGAGTGAATAAAAGGCAGCAGACTACATACATAGTAAAGTAACAAAAATATGGAGATCCACGTTATTCTAAACTTTTCAATGTGGGTGTACAGGTGTCTGTTTTGCATTTCACTGGGTGCAGACATGGTAACTCTTTCACAGGAAGATTTAGTTTAACGTGGTATAATTACGAGTTCTCCAATGCAAAAATGTTGGCTTGCCTTCTACCATGGAGAATCATGTCATAACTTATGCTTTGTCCTGTCTTTGCCAAAATAACTTGTAACATTACTCTTATCCCAATTTATGCGTTTTACTAATGATACTTCAGTTAGAAAATGCAGGGTTAAAGTCAGACATAGAGGAGTCCTGCAGAGTCAGGGGGCTGATTTATACACTCCTCTGTCAACCTGCTGTACCCAGACATACCATGTAACTGTACGGAGAGAGAGAGAAATGTCCTGAGCTTTGCTGTGCTCTTTTCCTCTGCTAGAGACCTGGGCAGCAGAGACCCCCAACACGGAACAACCAGCTTAGAGGCTTCCCAGTGGCACGGGGGTTTGGACCTGTTCTGCACAGTGCATTGAAGAAATAATAGATTTAGACTCTTGAAAACTGTAACTTCCTCACAGCAGATCTATTTTAGGTTATCTAAGCTCAGGTTGTGATTCACTGCGGGGAAAATATTGTGAACCAGGGAGAAGAAAGGGTAAAGCAGACAAAATAAATAAAGAGACCAAAAGGAAAGGAATTCTGTAGTCAGGTGATGAGGTCTTTGTTACTGTAGAGGCTATGTGACATTTAAGACAGACTGACTTGACTTGTTGCCTGAACAAGTTTCCACCCTGCAGTCCTGACTCCAGCTCCATGCCTAGTAGCTTGTTTTAAAACAAACCTGCCATGCCACCAGCTTCTGAAGCCTATGTGCGTGCTGGCTGAACAGAGCGTGCCTTGGAGGCACCCTTGACAGTGACCTCCTTTTCAAGCAGGTCAGAATGCTTACCTGCCCAAGAGGCACTGTCGTATTGATTCGTCTGCCTCTAAACAGATGTACCAGATATCTGCTTGAGAAGCACCTGGTTTTCAAGCACTGAAAACGGAACAGATATGTAGTATACCTGGGAAGTAGTCAGCCATAAATGATGACTTTAGCTTCCAGCACGTGAATCACTCTGAGGGACAACACATACAAACCATCTGGCCCTTATGGGGGTCTAAGGCAACTACTGAAGATATTTTTACAAACTGCACCCTCCAGGCACACCAGGCACCTGCCTGCTCACATGCCTGATTTACCTGTTGTGTTTCCAAACATGGAATTTTTCTGCTGTACTTCTGCATATATTAAAATGGTAGTATTTAATATATACAGACATTAATTTTCATATTGAAAAAAACTGATTATTCCTTTCGTTTTGTTGATCCTTTGCCCTTTGGACTTCAAAGATTGTATGATGATGCTAGAGAAAGGATTTAACAATTTCAAAGCAGGAATAGATACATCTGAGTCTTCAGAAGAATCTGGATCCTGGTCAAAAGACAAGATTCTGAGAAAAAAAAATTATAACCTTGAATTACAGTGTGCAACATTCTAAATCAAAGTCTGAATTTTGCTTTGGGAATGCTGAGAGTAGATAGCAGACATATAAGAGTGTGAAACTGCCATGACATGGAGGACAAAGTCGGAGGGCTAACTATTGACAGTGGACATGGCAGAAATCCCAAAAGAAATGTCATGCTTTCTCTAACAAGAGAGACGGAGATTCTGAAGTCTGAACTGCTTTATTTTAACAGATAATGTATTTCATCAGGGACAAAATTGGTTGTATTTGCTATTTGCTAAAGAGCAAATGAAGAGTCTGAGTGACTTGAGAATTCCTTTATTGAAGTTACGAGGAAGTCTTTGATGATCTGCAGCTGAGGAATTCACCACTTTGCCATCAGACTTTTAATAGTCCTGATGAGAGAAAAGAAATTATGGAGAAAGTCGAATAGACTTCTGTTGTGCTTTTCTGATCTTCCACTAAGGTGTAGGCAGCTCACATTCTGCACAGGGCAGCCCTTGGAACAAGGGAGCCACAGACAGATGTGTTGACTTCCTTTCTATGGCCCTGAGCACAGAAAGGACAGCTTGATTCTAAACCATTTATGAACTGCTAAAAATAGACAGCAATTTGATCCCTTTTATCCTTGGCTTTTATTTTCTCCTTTAACAAAGGGCAAATAAAAGAGGAAGTTTAAGTCACACAAATTTATATACGGGCTATATGTAAAATGAGCAAATGAAATCTGTTAACCTAACTCCCTTTTGACAAACGGTGACTTGTAATTTCTTTTCTTGATTGCACAACCAAATATGTGCTAGGTGATTTATAGAAGACCTTTGTTAAGATGTAAAATGAGGAACTGTTGAAAAGTGCAAATTCTATATAGTAGAGGTTAAAACATTAACTAGATTGAATGAAGTAGAAGCTTCCCAGTTATAATCAGTTTTAATCACATTCAGTACTCTAAATCAGATTAAAATTGAACATTAGTGGTTTAGAATTAAACTGTACCTCCCTCCACCCCACGTTATAAATGTCAGTGTTTGGGTCAGACAGCTGTGTTGCTGTACAAGGGACATGTTTCTGATGTAAAGAAGGTCGTTCATTAGTACCAGTGATTGCAAGGGACAGGATCAGCAATTTTCATTGTTGGAAGGATCAGAAACAAGAGCACGCAGTGAAATCTCTGTGTTTCAGAAAGAAAATGAAATATGCCAAACCACCCAATGCTTCAGTACTTCCTCGCATGGCTGTTTCCTTGCAACAAATCTACACAGCCTGGCAAAAAGGGAGCAAAACATTTTGAGTAGAAGAATATAAAATAATCTTTGTTCCTCTAGAAACAGAAAATAAATTTGTGTCTACTCAACAGGTTTAGCACTCCCAACTGCTGCAGTTTTCATAGTCTTTGTCCAGAAAGGAACACTGAAGTGAAGAAAAAGCTTCCTATGTCAGCATGGGGAAAAATAAAAAAATAGATTTTGCCCATGTTTTTTAACCTTTGCTTTCACTAAATTAGCAGTTCTGCAGCAAAGCAGGTAGTGCTTAACCCATGATCTGTGTGTTGGCATGCAAATCTTATTATTTCTGCACAGCAAGTGTTCCTGGATCTGACAGAGGCAGTCTAGTGATTACAGTGAGGTGGTTTGAGACTATGGTGAAAGCCATACCCTGTGATTTGCCCTGTAGTTCTAATTACAATACAGTAATGCACTGTAAAGATTTCCAAATCACAATTCAGTTCCACTAAAATAGAAAAAGAGAAAGGAGTGTGGTGGGTGTGCAGTCCTTATTGTTCATCTTCAAGCAAAGTGCTGACACGAATAGATATTTCAGTGCCCGTGGAAGCAGGTGAGATGACAGTAAATTAGGTGCAGAAAGAAGCCACATAGCATAACTCCAGCATGAAATATATTCAATAATGGAGCTGTATCTCAGAACATCATCTCCAGCTGTTTTATTCACTGTAGACTTTAAGATTTCTTTCTGAAAGTTTGATAGGGATTTGTGAATGAAAGATAAGGAACAAAAAACTGCATGGTAGTTGAAACAAAACTTTTGTCTTAATTTTTAGGAAGGTCTTTGTAACAGTAAATGAAAACAATTGTCGTGATAAACGAAGGTTATTGTCACTATTACTTTAGGTGCTCAGGTATCTATCAGAAGAGAACAGGTCTTTCCCTATTCCAAATGCAGCAGAAAGCTTAAAGAGGAGGGATGCCAGAAGCAGATCTTACGAAGCTATGAAGCCAATCTGGAATTTCTGTTCAGTCATTTGTCTGAAATACTGCAGGTAGAGAGGCAAAATAGCACATCTGTAACCCAAACCTTCCTGGGCCCTTGTTTTCCAATTCACACAATGAGGTCCTGATTCTGTTCAATTATAGATTTACATCAGAAGAATTCAACAAAATATTTCAAACTGACTTTCCTAAAAGAAAAAAAAAACAAAAATATAAATTTCCTCGCATAAAATTTCAGTAGCTATGAGACTAAGTTTTCCATCAGAAGTAAAATATAAATAGGAAATTTCTGTGTAGCACTAAATATTATCTTTCTCTGAACTTGCAATCCAAAATTTCTTCCACCTCATTGTCTTTGAATATTTTCCTTTGAAGATTTTAAAGCCAGTAAAGGTTCCTTCAGTGTTCTGAACATAACACTTATATCTTCCATATTTACAAGTTTTGGATGCAGTTTTTTGCAAGTCTTAGTTAGAGGCTGTTTTAAATTTTGCAATTTAGCCCCACATTTCTAAGCACATCAACTTGCAATTAATACAGTAGTGAATGTAAGCTGTACCACTTTTCCTCTACTAAGATTTGAAAACCCTGTAGATACAATTTAAATGAAAAAAAATCATTACTCCAACAAATTAAAAATTAAGTATTATTCGTGACACTCCAAAATATGCTGTGAAATGACAAGCCAATTTCAAAGCAGTACTTAACTAATAATAGCTATTGTGTACTTCTCTTAACATCAACGACTTTGTGAGTCAGTGCTAGAAATCATCGTTTTTACTAAATGAGAAACGAAACTAGTTGATAAATTGGTGTTTTTTATTAAGATAACGTGAAAGGAAGTATAATTAATTAAAATAACATTGCTGTGCCCCTTTTAGAATTAGTATTAAGTGTCACAATTGCTACCAACCAAAATTGCTGCAGGAACTTATTACTTCCTTTAACACATCAGCTCATTTATGATGGACAACTTGCCTTTGCATTTGGAAAATTAAGATGACAGGGACAAATCTCTTCCTCCTTCCACTTTGTGTACTCAACAGAAAAGAAGAATTGAGTCCTTTTTGCTTTTACCAGGACTCACGATGCAATTAGCAAACCTAGAACAAGCATGTCATGCATGTATTCACTGAACCTGCATGTCCAGGTATCAAGAGGACTTTGACACCGTACCTCTTCTGTAAATCAAACCTTAATCTTCTACAAGTCATTGGGTGCATCTCTCAAGTATCACCCACTGCTGCTAAAATATGAAAATATTTCAGAAGACTGAAGTGCTTACTATAAAATCCATTTTACTTTTAGCTGGAGATCCTGAAAATAGGTAACCATCCTCCTTTTAGCTTTCACAAAACATTTTTCCTATTTATTTTTCAAATAGTCTTCAAGAATTTGGCAGTAGAAATCTCTTGAAGAAAAAAGAATGAATAGATACGCTGTAGAATTATTTTTCTAGGATAATTTTATTAAAGTCATCAAAAAATAAAACGATCTAGAATCTTCAATTCAAAAGCTCTTACATTGTAATAATTGACGTCTTTATATATTCTTGCTTGCTGCCTAGAACAGTACATACCTTTGCAGGAATTATTCACCGTTTTGTTTCTAAATGTGAGAGTATCACCAAACTTCATATAGCACTTGTTGTTCTGACCAATGTCAAAATAATGAAAACATAACAGAATCAATGGCTTGTCCTTCCCGAAGGGCTTTCTTGTTTGTGATGGTGTTTTCAAGCATATTTATTCTGCCTTATCTGGAAGTCTATGGTAAAAGTCAGGAAAAACATTTGTCAGGAACAATTTATTGCCATCAACTAAGTCCAAGCAATAGAGAGCAAAAGTATCTGTGGATGCTTCACAGATTCTCACTGGCGTTTTTATTCCATTACATTTCAATGCTTTTCAGACGTTTTTTTCTGTGAACATTGGCTTACAATGTTAGAGGCAGTTTTTATTGATAGGCTGTGAGAACTGAAAGGGTATATCTATCTTCAAACAAGTATATTTATGGTCTTGTCACACAGGGCTAATGGCTCAGATGAGTGATTGGTGGCTTTTACTTTCAAACTCTGCATTCACAAGTACTCAGAGTGTGTAGGATATCTAACATGGCACACACCATCCCGTTGCACTACAATAGATTAAAAAAAAATTAACAAGGGAAAACTCTTAAAGCCTTCGTGGGCAGAGCTGCCTACATATAAATTATAAAGTTTAGGGAATGATCTCAGCTTCTGTATGTCTTTATTTATTTTACCTCTTCACAAAATTGAGTTAAGGTGTCATCTGTCCCCTCTTTGCAAAAGATTCAGGAAAAATTGATGTTTCTGAAATTTGGGAGATATAAGACTGATGACTCCTTACAGCAGGTCCTTTGCGTCTTTCAGCTTGGCTGTGCACAAGGATCTGGCTCCGTTCTTCAAGTTCAGAAGTATGCTGGTAGTCAAAACAGATCTCAACAAACAGAAACTTTACAGCTTGTGTCCATGAAGTTAAATTTTCTTATCTTCCAAAAAATGGTGGTTGGATCCCGTCTGCTCACTGGGAAGGATCCCACTGCTAATCTCAGCTGTGACTAGAAATTATCTGGAGGACACCAGTTACCACAGGTCAACATTGTGCTAAGGATCATGTTAACATTTTAATGGGAAACAATCATGGGACAATGCCTGTGTCCTGGTAGTTTCACAATCTACTAGTATAAGTCACAGCTGTATGAAAAAATAAATGTCCCAGCTTCCAAGTTAGAGAATCGCGGGATGGATACATCTCTGAACTGCAATATCTCCAGAGAAAGGGACTGAAGGAAACCCATCCAGATACTCTGCAGGGAGTTAAAATGGAAGATGCAGATTTAAATTCCTCCAGACTACCTTCAGACTAGGGAAGGCACTGGTCTGAATCCTCTTGCGTCCTTGTAGGATGCTCTAACAAAGGGATAGAGGAGTGAGAGTGAACCTTTTGCTATGTTTTCAATGTAACCATTCTCTGCCATTTTTTTTTTATACAGTTCTGAACATAAATGAACAGGTGCACAGATAAATAAATAAATAAATGCATACAGAAATCAATAAATAGAGTAGAACATTTTGTCCAAATGGAACAGGTTTTGACTACTTGTTTTTACTTGAGGAAAATATGAGTGGGGGAAATAAGTTTAGTTTTAGTCAAATCCTTTTTTAGATAGTTTTGTTAGTAAAATTTCTGAATCAAATGCAAAGCCCTGTGTATTCTCCCACATGTGTCATGGGGTGTCTGAAAAACTAAACAAACCATAGCCTAGGGCTAAATTACTCATTCCTAGCTGCTGTGACAAATAATATCAAAAGAAAATGATAGATAAGTATATCACTTTACCAGAGCACATGTACAAATCAAACCATTTTTCATTGCTTTCTCAACAATCTGTGTTCCCATTTAAAAAGTCTTCACTTATGATGATAATGTGCAGTATGGACAAATTCCAATAAAATTGCAGATGACCATGTCCTTGGTACATGAGATTACTTAAATACTTGCTCAAAATCTTTTTTTATGTATTAGAATATAAAGGTAAGAGGGCAGGAAGACCTTTAGACTCTCCTTTGGAATTAGCCTGAGATCGCAAGTGTCTGGTAAAAAATTGTGTTTTATGAACACACCTGCCTCAGACTTCTTTGTTGCCCTAACGCTTTACATGTATTTAACTGGACACATAATGAATAGGGCTCATCTCTGTGGCATTGTGTTATTGGAAACAAACAGAGAAAATGACATACTGGTCTCGACAGAGGGGTTGTGACTTGTTTTACAACCTTCCAAATATAAGAAAAACCCAGTTGCAGCAGGCTCTCCTGAGGGCTTGTTTCCAGTTGTTGGTATTTCCACTAGAAACAGTGACCTGGGATTGCTTCATAGTGGCAGATGTCAGGTAGGCAGGAAAAGATAAGAGATGCCTTCCGCAATCTCTTTTCCTCAAAGTTTAGCATCACGGTAGGTTCCCCTCACTGAAGCGCTGTGCATCGGTTCTGCTGGAGTCATTTTGTTATTTCAATTTGTTCAGTGCCAGGGATTCGGGACTCAACTCAGTGCTTGATATTTCCTCAGGAAAGCCATGTGTGAAAAGTGATTTTTCTCCCCGTGTACACAACGTGGTTTCGGTGTGTGAGTGTACATTCACTGACCAGCACGTCCCCACTGTGGGCATGCAGCGACAGACACTCTGACTCCAGCTTCTGCAGATCTGCCCCAGCAGTGCTCCACGCTGGCATGGTGTTTACTCCTCCATACAATTTTTCCTAGAGGAGGCTTCTTCTAGTCCCCAGTACTGAGAAAATAGGAGTGCTGCTTGCACAAACTCCTTCTCCTTTCATGTTCATTAACCTCATACATAACGTATAAGGAAGAGATATAAGATGACAAACAGAAAAGGATGAAAAGACTTTAACTTGTCTGCATTACATCCAATGCAGCATTTATACAGATGTTATAGTATCTGTAGTAAAGTAAAAAGATTATCTGATGTTATACAGAAGTTTTTCCCAGGCCTTTGTTTCCTGCTGGATTAGCTGTGCGATCTGCTCAAAGCCATCCAGGACATGCCTACTTTGGCTGAATATCTTGAACCTAATACTAAGTTAATCCAAGCATCAGTATATGTACATCAATGTTACATTGTGCCAAAATAGCTGGTCTTATCAAAAGGCAGAGATAATTAGCTCAGGAGTGGTGTCCTGCTGGTGTCGTCAGAATGCCTTTGAGCCGTGGGACTTTTATCTCTGTGGGGCTCCGTTGTGTGCAGGTGGTGGAAAGCCCAGGATCCCCAGCATGTTCTTGAGATAGGACCACACTGATTTTGTGGCAAAACTGGAATGGGAAACTAAAATACAGAGCACTGTTTAGGAGTTCAGAAATTTTCCTAGTGGAATCCCCACATAGGCAACAAATAACATAAGAAGCCAAAATCTGTCTTTTATGACTGTATAAGTACTGCAATGACATTAACGTAATTCATGTCTATGCTCCCAAATCCTGACTTACCATCCTACTGCAGCCTGATTCATCTGTTTTCTCCTCTCTTCTGTGAAATTATTAGTGAAGATTGAGCTTTTTCTCAGCACAAAGGCCTTTGTTTATGAGTACCTCTTAAAGGCGATTATTGTTCTGAACACACTTGTACGATGGATCCGTGTGAATGGGTCCTAAGCAGCCAAAGGCTTGCTGTAACAGGGCTTCAAAGTTGTGCCAGTTTGGGCAAATATTGCCACAAAAGACCAGCCTCACTTATGAGAAACTTTCACAGGACATGAGACCTGCCACATTCTTACCAACATCTCAAAACACAAGGTTATTTTGGAGACATTGTAGGCATTAAACTTTTCCATGTTTTGTGTTTTTTCTTTTTCTATAGGAAGAAAGTCCTCTAAGGTGGGCAGTGCAAGAACTGCTTCTGGAAAAAAACAGCCCTGAAAAAAACAGAGTCCTAAGCAAACATTTTTTGACCTTGTTTCTTTCTAACCCACTATTCCTTTTTTTTTTTTTTTCCCCCCCCCTCAAAGTGGAAGCACATGAATGGTTTAGGAGTGAGCTAAGAAGTTACTGTACTTTTACAGTTTGTTATAGCTCAATATTGTGATGTGCCATAAAGAAACAGGTGAGGAAGCAAACAAAAAAGGAAAATCAGGAGGAACAGTGAGGGAAATTTAAAAAACCAAAATGCAGAGAAGCTGGAAGGACAGATGGAAGGGGTGGCTGACATTTGACAAGCCTTCCAGCTTGAGCACAGGAGTGCTGTATTTCACTGCTTTCATCCACTTATTTGTCAAAAGGGTACTACATCCTAGCTTTCCTAACACTTTAAAACTATATTCTATTCAAAATGCATCTTACATGTTGTATTTGCTTGTGTAATGCATTTTATTCTCATATTTCCCTTGTTTGTTTGTGGGTTTTTTTTGTCTTCTTTATTGCAGATGTTATTTAATTTGCAGTAAAATAACTTCAGTTTGCTATTTATTTCACTGGTCTCCCTTTATAAAATTCCACATAAGACAATTTACACAAAATACAAACTACAGCATATATGTTTTCCAATAGTTAAGAAGAATGGAATCTAAATCTTTATCACCATTAGCAAGGCCATAGATTTCAGATTAGTGATCTAGTTCTCTTTAATAGGCTATTTTAACCTTTGAGATTCTTCTTTCTTCTCTGAAATTTTAAATCAACATATCGAACTACAGATTGCTTTAGCCTTGTCCATGTATGAAATTTATATCCATGTATAAGGTTTGTACTAGTATGCTTTTAAAGTGTTCAGTGCAGAATGGCTTAATTTATACCTTTCAATAGTATTTGCAAATATGAACTTGACAATTTCAGTTTTATAACATTTTGAGTTTGATCATTTTAAGTCAAGACCCTTACAGATTTTGCCTCTGATTTTAAGCACTCTTCTGATTTCATGATCTATGCAACTTTACCTTTTAAAAATATGACTGTGTTGTAAAATAACTTACAAGCTTAAACGACATTATTCCATTTTGATCAAAAATAAGAAAAATAGCCTATTGTGAAATGTGATCCAAGCTGATGCAAGAAAATTAGTTTTTACATGGGAATCTCTGGTAAAATGTTTTTTTAAAATGGTTTTGTAATATGTTGCTATACGTGTGATTTCATTGTGTATCAGTGCTTTCACTTTAATTTAATTAATTTTTTCCCTTAGAACCTGAGAAATGATACTGTGTTCCACAAGAATTTGATTAGTCTTATTGCTGCAAGCTTAATCAAAACGTGACCTACTACAGAAGCTAAGTGTTTGCTTTTAGAATCACAGAATGGTTTGGGTTGGAAGGGATCTTAAAGATCATCGAGTTCCAACCCCCCTGCCATGGGCAGGGACACCCTCCACTAGCCCAGGTTGCCCAAAGCCTCATCCAGCCTGGCCTTGAACCCCTCCAGGGATGGGGCATCCACAGCTTCCCTGGGCAACCTGTTCCAGTGCCTCACCACCCACCATCAGTGCTCACTGGAGAGTCCTCTTACGTGATTCTGCTGAAGCCAGAAAGCTGAGACACAAACCTCTGGTGGATTTCAGGATGCAACAAAGAATATTAATAACACATAGAAATATCTGAAACCTTCAGTGTCTAGAGATTGGATGGGAAATCGGATGACCCAAGTTCCGTTATTTACTTCCCTTATTATAGCAAACAAATAAGTATTTTGTTTTATTGCATAGCAATAGAGTAGTTATGCTTACCTGCATAGCAAAATATTTTTGCATTGTGGATGTGGAGTGTTGTATAAATGCTAGGTACAAATAAATATTTACTCCTTTTCTGCAATGATTCAGTTTGTTAATCTCTGAAACACAGTTTCCTATTACATAGGGGAAAGACAGAAATATATTATGGATCAGTCAAATAAGTTTAATTGGAGAGGGAAACATACTTTCCTCTATTTATTTAAATTGTATTTCTGGGTGGGTCTTTCTCCTTTCAAACACTCAGGTGCCTCAGTTAATGACAAATTAAACCCACCTGATACTGGTTTTCTCTGAGCTCTGGAAAGTTCCAGAAAAAGATGCTTTGAGATTTAAACTGTACTTTGTAGGAGCAGTAAATTGAACCACACTCTTCACCTGTAAAGTAATGTATTTCACTTCATGCTCTCTTCTGTATTTCCTTACAAAGGGTCTTGATATGAAATCTCACATGGCTGAAAATTTAAGTTAATGGCCTGTGAAGGAAAAAAAAATGTATGCTTTCCTTTTTTTCATGCAATGCTCTGTTCAACAAAATTCAAATAAAGTTCACTATAGCTTATGTCAAATATTTTTTTTTTGTTCACTATAAAGTTACAAGCTGATGGTCCTTCTTGGATTTCCCTGTGACGGGTAATGACAGAAATTGTCTCCATCTGTCCATTCTACACTTAGACCAGGGGCTGCCATCTCCTCACAGAAGCACCACAAATGGCAGTTTGTCCATTCCTTAGCCATCACAAGTTGCAACCTGACACATTAAATTAAAACACCATTGATTTCGGTTTGTGTTAACACAGCAGGCTGTGTGCAACTCAGAGCCCTGGGATGATGAGGGTCCTGTAAGTCTCAGCAAGCAGAGATCCTATTTTATACATCTTGGAACTCAATTCTTAAAATGTTAAATTTGGCCATTTCTATCTCAGTTTTACTGAGTAGCTTAATTGGAAAAAGCATGAAATCTTTTTTCCCATGGAGCATGCTTTCTTTATATTCATTTAATATTCTCCCCTCTGCACAGAAGGAAACTTATCTGCACTCTGCACCCAGCAGTGCTTATGAATGGCAGAAAGCGAAGGGCTGACATCAGGCACAAGAAATCTATATTGTCAGAAATGCCATAGTTCATCAAAACTACAGTATTTCCCTGCCAACTCCTTGCCAGGTTCCTACTTGCTTTCTTATCATCATCTGTCCTCTTGAGGTGTTCTTAAATGAGATACTGAGGTGTTCAAACTAACTGCATGCACACAAGCTATGTTAAAGAGGAATGGGAAATTCTGCTTACAAACAGGTTCTTGCTTATGCTGGAGCCATAAAAAAATTCCCTTGCTCCTTCCTTCGTGAATATTCTACTATTCCAGCTGAAGAAATCATGTTATTTTCGTTCCACCTACTGCTTAGAAAACTACAGTGTTGAAAGGAATTTGCCTGGATGTACACCAATGAGTTAGCTATATTCCTAAATGTATGGAGTATACAAATACTAAATTTATTAGAAGTGTTTAATGAAGCTTCACTTACCCTACATCTGAATGACGACCTGAAAAGCCTACTCTTTAACATGGTGTGTCAATGTAGAAATACAGGAGAAAAGAGAACGTATCACACAGTATTTTATTTGTTAATTATATCACTAGAGACATAAGGTTTGACTGTCAGTTGACCCAAAGTTGACTCGTTATAGAAAATGGTTCAGTAACATATGAAATGGGCAGCAAGACTAAACATCTGAAATTAGGAAAAAAATATGTTCTCTTGAGCTCTTCAGTATGACTTTCTCCTTAAATACAACCTCACATACTCGTTAGTGTATCCATTAACTGTGTCTAGTTGCAGGTTAACATGTTATTGCAAAACTGTATTTATTAATTCAAATAGCATATTCATTTCAGCATATTTATAGGACTTCATGCTAAACACCAAAGCGTAGTCATAGCTGTATTGCATAACAAACCAGGAAAAATATAGTTTATCTTTCAGCTAAAATAACCATTGCTCAAGGACAATATTCATTGGCTATCTTAAACACTTGTCATGCTAACAAATCCATTGTTTCTATATTGGTCCCCTGAAGGTCACTTGGTCATTAAACTTAAGACCTTGGGCCATACAGAGACATTTTATAAGTATTCAATACAATCTAAAATGACAGAAATCTCACATTTTGATTGTGAATTCATAAAATTTACCTGAGATATGCCCTGTGAGTTAAAATGACAAAAACATTTGAAAGAAAAATATTTTCCTAAAGGTCATCTAAATAATGTCTTCAAGGTCTGAAAGCAAATCAAACTTGTTTATTGATTCCCTGTTCAAGACAGTTCTACCATCAGGGCTCTTCAGCTGAGGCAGTTGTATTAGCATTTTTAAGCTATATAAATCTGAACTCAGTTCCTGAGAAACCTAGAAGACTTCTGTACTTAGAACACAAAAGTGAGATCTTTTTCTGCTGTAGACTTTTTAGAAATATAAAATTATTTACTACAAACTTTCCAGTAGTCAATAATAAACAGGTAGCTAATATAAAATGCCAACACAGAATTACAAGACCTGGATCCTTCCTGCTGTCTACTTTTTAACTAGTGATGCTCTATTCCTCTCTTCTATCTGTTTACTAAAAGTCCTTTCAGCAGCTGCAGACTTGAAAACTAGTGGCACATCCTTGGGACCTACAGCTGCCTCATTTCAAATTCTCCAGCAAATAAATTCTTAACCATTCTCTTCCAGCTGCTTTTATTCTTCTTTGTTACGCTAATGCTCTATGAAATTATGTCATGGCGGATGAAGGAATTTTGTGCATACAATGTATACTAAAACCAATTTTGATTTACACTAGAATTTTAAAGAAACTTTCCATTTTCATTAATGTACAAAACAGCTATGTAACTTCATGTGCACATGAATCCAATAAAGGACAATACCAAAGAGACCAGTGAAGTGCTTCTGTTTCAACGATAGCAGAACCCTTTCACTAAAACCAGACAAAATCATTCATTTGAATATAACAGCAGTCTGAAACTATTTCATTAAACCAGTAAAAGATCTCCTATGAGAGTCTAAATTCCGAGATTTACCAATCCTAGGTGAGGGATGGAAATAAATCTCTCATCCTGGAGAAAAACATGGTAGTTGAAGCTAGCAGAGTAAATGAATATAAGTCCCAAAGATGGCTAAATGTTGCTGTATGTTACTTACATGACATATTCTAGAGGTACATCATGGCAGGCAATGCGGTGACTTCAATCCCAGAAAGAGTAAGAGAGAAAGCTCTCTGTTTCTTGACCATAGAAGCTGGAATTTTCCTTGCCATATTTTAAAACCTTATATGGAAGGATCTAGCCACACTGGAAATAAAGAAATCACTGCAGATTATTGTGGTTATAGACTATTGCTACTGAACAACATTGGGAGAGTTTGATTATTGAAAGCTGAGCCTCATAAGCCACTATGGCATGGAGCATATTAATTGCATTCTTTCTTCCTATTTTTTTTCTTGAAAACTAGTGGTGAACTTCAAACGATTTCAAACAGAAGGAGAAAAGATGATGAGGAAGGTGACTTGGTGAGACGTAATCTGAATCCTGGCAGTTGTCAGAATATTTGTCTTCTGAATTTTGAAGGAGGAAGAAGGGAGATGAAGGAGGTGGACAATAACTGTTAAAGTATACTGGAAAGAAAGAATTGTGGTAAAAAAATGCCACGGCTGCTGAACAAGTCAGGGGCTAGGGTGATCTTCAGTATTTCTGCTATGAGGAAATTTGCAGAGTAAACAAAGAGAGTTTCCAGTGAAACTTGTCTAATCTTTGCAAAAACTCTAAAGTTGCCAATATTCAAGCACCATAGCTGCTTGAACATGGCTATGAAAGCCAGATTTCACTGTCTGAAAGCTGTTAAAAGCAGCTCCCTCTGGAACTCAGTCACAGTAACAGTCATCTAAAGGTCCTTCCATAAATATCACATTAAACACAAAATATTAAGTCATAAGTTAAATTTGATACCACAAAGATGCAATAAAAAATGCCAGCTCTGAAATCTAGTGTGTGGAACAGATATTCCATATGGTTTAAGAGAATGGAGTTGGTAACAAAATTATAATAAGCATCTGATGGTTACATTATTATTACATAATAAGCATGGGACTATTGAAATTGCCTGAAGCCACCTAGCTTGGAGACCACCTAGCTTCAGATTTAGAAAGAATGTTGATCTAAAAATAATGTTACAATGGATAAGCTAATGAAAAAAGTAATATATGTACAATTTAATCAGAGCGATACCCTGGGGAATAACAGTCTATTATCTGTATCTCTGTAAATATCAGAATACTGCCGTTTAAAACAAGCTGTAGTTCAGAGTAGTGATAAACCTTTATGAGAATAAAATTAGTTAAAAACTTGTTATACATATTTATTTGAAGACATAATCTATATCCACATAAACTTCTATGTCTGCAAAATCTTTCAGATATATATTTAAAATATCACAGATTAAGATCTGTGGACCATTTGGACTACGGTTTTCTTAACTACTCTCCAGTTATGATCATTGCACAAAATGAAATGTAGAGTTTTCTTTAATGGTCGTTTCCGAATATTCTACAGTCATAACACACCCACCCACAGTACAGTATAATGACTGTAGAAAATTCAGCCTTAGATGGGAGGGACTCTACATCTGAAGTGATCATTTATGATCATCAATATTTACTAGAAGAAGAGAATGTGTCCAGAAAAAGTATCCAAAAGAGTCAATTTTGTCCCAAACTTCATGTTCCTAGGAAGTTTTGCATTGTGCCTAAAAAAAAGAGGCAGAAAAGCAGATGTGAATCTGCACGTTCTAAGATTTCAAGTCTAAATTAGAAGATCGTGTGCCTAAAGGAGCACATACATATACCAAAGCTTTTTTGTATACTAGAAAAGAAAAGATGTTCACATTTTATAATCTCCTATGTTGTTACGAATCAAAATCAAATTTAATTTGGTTTTGGAATAAAAGGATCACTACTGAGCAATAAAACTTGCAATGCAACCAAAGAGCTATCAACAATGACCAGTAATTAGTGGTCATGTTAAAAAACATCATTTTTTTTTTTTTGTGAGATGTGCATTCCAAATGGATGTAACAAATCTTGTCTAACATCTGTCTTTTGGAGACTTGTCCAAACCAAATCTATAAATCATTTAAGTGTCTCCCCCCATTAGTTCTATTCTGCTAAATTATCTGTTAAATGTGACATGAATTCAGCATTTGGGGAGAACCTGTGACTGGTGAAGGTTTGCTAGATCTCATTGAAAGTTCCCTGCCCAAGATTCAGATTGATTCAGACAGTGTCAGAAAAAAATGAATAAACTCACTGTCTGGCATCCATTACTGCAGATTATGACATGCACATATTTTGTGTCTATTCTGTAAGCTTATTTTTCCCACAGAGTTTAATGACTCTGATTCTTCTATTCATTTTAACTTTGTTACTACCAGATGCTATCTGTCTCTAGATCATCTAGAAAAACTATGAATTCTAAATATACATGGAATTTGATAATCATTATTTTCACAGTTGTGACTTGAATGAATTAAAGCAGATTGGCTGCTATTTTTACAGTAATTTTACGAGTCTGTCATTTTGTTAATCTGTGTCTATGTAACTGCTGGCACTAGTTTTAGTTAGTAAGTAACATTTTCTTTCCTTTGCAATTGTTCTACTTGATGCAGATTGTTAATTTAGAATCTCCACGGCTCTGCGAGTGTAGAAAAAGGATTGATTACAAACACTTTGGATTTATAGTTCATATTGTGTACCTATAGTTGATTTTTTTCTCCCACTTTACCAGATTACTATTCAAGCAAGAGTTCGTCCTGAACTAAAATAGTGAGTCCCAGGACACGAGACCCTGACACGTGGGTTCTGCTGGATCCTGCAACAGCAGTTCAAAAGATTGCAGAAGGCATTAACCTCCCCCACATCTGTCTGGAAATTATACAGTATTATCAGTAGAAGGGAATGATGTTTGTCCTTCAGGCACTCATTTCAAATTAATCCACTGGTGATTTTTGGTCATTTACTCAGCTGGGGAAGGAAGGAGAAGACAGGTTGCTCTTTTCTTGTGCTGACTGTAGAGGAAGGAGGACACGGCAGGATGAGGGGGTCAGTACCTTCCAGCAGAACAGAGCAAGCAGATGGTAATAGCTACAACCTAGAGGTCTTCTGTCAAAGCGCTTGTGTCGTGGTTTTAAGGCTAACTGGCAGCACCATGTACAGCTTCTCACTCCCTCCTCCCCTCCAGTGGGATGGGAAGGAGAATCAGGAGAACAAAAGGTAAAACCCCATGGGATGAGGCAAGGGCAGGGAAGGTTCACTCACCACTTATAGTCACAGGCAAGAAACAGACTTGACTTGGGAAATGCAAAAACAGTTTAATTTGTTAACAATCACACACAGAATAAGATAATGAGAAAGAGAACTACATCTGAAAAAGGCACCTCTCCCCCAGCCCTCCCTTCTTCCTGGGCCCAAAGGCTTTGTTCCTTTGTCTCCTCTTTTCCAAGCTAAAGAGACCCAGCTCCCTCAGCCTTTCCTCATAAGGGAGGTGCTCCATTCCCTTCATCATCTTTGTGGCTCTGCGCTGGACTCTCTCCAGCAGTTCCCTGTCCTTCTTGAACTGAGGGGCCCAGAACTGGACACAATATTCCAGATGCGGTCTCACCAGGGCAGAGTAGAGGGGGAGGANGCGTGTCAGCCACTCCTCCCAGTTTCGTATCATCAGCAAACTTGCTGAGGATGCACTCTACTCCCTCATCCAAGTCGTTGATGAATATATTGAACAGCACAGGTCCCAATACCGAACCCTGGGGGACTCCACTAGATACAGGCCTCCAACTAGACTCCATCCCATTCACCACAACTCTCTGGCTTCTTTTCTCCAGCCTTTGAGATAGGAAAATCATTGCGGTAACTTCACATTTTTGCTAGTAGCATTTGCTGTCTCATGGGCACTAACCATGAGCTACAGCTGAAACTAAGAAACAAAAATGTATGAATTAACCATCTTTAAGAAGGAAATTCAGCTTTTCTGGTATTGTCTTCATTAAACCAAAGGGACTGAATTACACCTGAAAATAAAACATCCTTTAAAGAGCTAATTGCCCATGTGTTGGGTTGCACAGAACTAACACAGCTCTCTGCAACAGCACCATCTGCTGATAGAGCTTTTGCCAATTAAAAATAATAAATGGAAAGAAAAAAATTAATCTTAATGTCCGCAACATTACATGTATATTCACAGTAACCCTCACAACATTGCATGGTGCATTTCAAAAAAGGATCAGACGTTTATAAATTAGACTATCATGTACAGTTCCACTGGCTAGGATAACAATTACAGGGACAAGTAATGCTCATGCTTTGTAGCATTGGTTGAGCAACAGACAGAATCAAAAAGCAATTTCCTTCCATGGTTAAACTTTGTGTGCATGCCAAGGTATTCGTGCTTTCCTCTGAAGCGTGCAGCCATTGCCTCAGGCAGGATGCTGGACTAGATGGACCATTGGTTCTGTTCTGTTATGGCAATTCTATTGTTCTTAGCTCCTGTGCCAATGAAATATCGAAACACACCATCTAAATTGCGTTTGATATATATACTGTGTCACACTTCAGGCTAGGGAAGCAACCCAGACTGTGTGATTCATGTGGAGAATGCGCTTGAGTTACTCTAGACATGAGGAAAACAATATCAGAGCTGGGTCTACAACCTAGTGCACACAGCACAGTCTGTCAATCTGTGATGTGTTTAGTCCATATGGAAGTGAAAAAGTATTCAAGTGCTAGCAATAAAAACAACACAATGTGTGTCTTTCTGAGCAGCATGCATCACCAAGCTGGGCAAAACTGTAAACACAGAAGCTGATACTCCCAGTAGAAAAGGTATTCGCAGACTTATTTTTTGCTATTCATCGATTAAAAAAATACTCAAGCAATGTTCAACAAAATTTCTTTTTGTTCTGTTCTCAAATGGCTTTTTAAAGATGACAAAGAAAAAAAGAAGTTAAGAAAAAAGGAAATTCTTACTCATTACATTAAAAAAACCCCTCCCCACTAGCTTTATAACTTTTGAAATGGGTATATTTTTTAATTTTTGGAATATATACAATCTACTAGAAAGTTTTACCTTAAAAAAAAAGATTAAAAGACTATATACGCTTAAAGAGGTGAAGTAGACCATAGAGCTGGCATGAGTTACGTGTTTGCAGCTACTGGTGTATAAAACGTTGATAGAATGATCCTTTGACCTGTGTATACAGAAATTTGGACTTGGTTGTGATACTGGAGTCTTTGAAGCTTACGATTCACCATTGTGATCTATTTGTTTAGCTGTCTCATAACATCAAAATTCCAGAGAAGGTCTTCCTTACTGGAATTCGTATCTCAAAAATAAAGGCTGTTTGTTTTTCCAGACAACCTTCTGGTTCAAGTTAAAGAGGGATGATTACTTCTATAAGAGAAATAATTGGTTTTATTTACAGCTGTGTGTTTCTTTCCCAGGTTTCTAAAGCTTTTATTCACATAGGACAGGTTTCATTCAGGTTTTCATTTCAGATGGTTATGAAAATCAACAGCTACATGAGAAACTTCTTGTAGCTTGAACAGGGAAATTTTTTTAAAATCTTTTTAGAGAACAGGAGAGGTAAATTTTGTTGTAAGAAAGAAATCCATCAAAATATTCCAAAAATAATTAAAAGCAGATATCAAGGAAGCCAATTTCCAGTAGAACATCAGGTTTGTGGGAGCAATTTCTTTATTTCCATTCAAAACATCACATCTGCTTAAGAGAGTATAATTCAATTGGAAGTTCACACTGATCATCGCTTTATAAGACTTCAGATAAAAAGTGTTCCTGTTACAAAAAACCCTCATCTTTTATTCTGAGATCAAAAGTAACAGATGCCATCACATCACTTACTGGACCAATCAGAGTATAACCAGCAAATTATGACCAGAGGACATTTCACGTAAACTTCAGGAAGAACAGATGGCCAGCAAACCTTTGACTGAGGTATTTAATGTAAATGATTTGTCAAACCGGAGATAGAGGCATTTATTTTAGATTGCCCTCTGGAAAGTATCTCAGAGTTAAAATAACTGTGGCTAGTCGGTGAAATTTTCTGGCTTGTGTTAGCAAAGGAGATTAGGTTTAAATTATCCTTTAAATCAGCAAGCCTGTGAAATCTTTGAAATCCCTCCACCTTCAGTCTTCCAGAAGACACCAGTAACAGTTAAAATGCTCTCAGTAACAAGTGAGGTGTCTTAATGAATCATAACTCATTAAAATATTTATTTTTTAAATTATTTTACAATTATTGTTAGTTCCATTTCTCAATGTTTTTCTTCAGCTCATTGTGGTTCTCTTACATGTACTGTACTACCCTTTTCTTCTTCCTTACACTGTATGTATAGCTACAGACCTGCAACACAAAAAAACTTTGAGATTTGAGCATTATTCACCAGCAACATCAGAAGCTGAAGATACATAAGATATTATTAAGCTAATAATTTATCTATAACAAAAAAAAATAAAAATCAACCATTCTTCCCCAGGAGAGGAGAGAAGTAGCATCTAGAAATAGAAGGAAGTTGTGGAAGTTGTGGGTGACATTTATTGAGAATCCTGATAAACTTCCTTAGCTTGCAAAATGAATTTTAACTGGTTGGACTGGTTTGGACCATCCAGCCTTCTCCTGGCCTAGAAGTTCACAGTCACTGGTGTTTGACATGGTAAAATGCAGAATGACAGATTTCCCAGACCCCTGCTTGTGAGAAATGAACTGAAGGAAAAACATAGCTCTCGGGTAATATGGGAAAGGTGGCTTGCCCCAGACATATCTAAGGGTTTTTTTCAATTTTATTTTTTTTTTATTCAGTGAACTTCTATTCAGTGATTCATAATTGAATGGCTTTATTAACCCTTTCTTACAGTCCAGCTCTTAATTTTTCAGGAATATGAGCACAGTTACCTCTGCAACTGTAGAATCAACTACAGGAAAACCACTCTTTTCAATAGAAACTAATCTAACATTCCAGTAAAAGTTCCTGAGATTTATAAGAGGTGCTAAACTAGGAAAGACAGAAAAAGTGCTTTGGATCCAGGAATGGCTGTGCTTAACTTTTCTATGTGCTCTTTGCTAGGGTGCAACCTGCCAATCCAAAACTGTCTTACATCTAACCTAAAGCAGTATCTTCAGAAATAGAGCTGTGGAAATAGATTCCTAACAAATCATTCATTTCTGTCAAATCTGTCTGAAGTCCAAGGAGAATGTATGACTTCAGATTTACTACAGTGTTTCCTGATTCCCTTCCTTTTGTATAAAATTTCCATCAACTTCTCAGCAGTTCCCAGAGGAATGCAATATATCCATTTTCTCTTTCTTTAGTGGTCCCCTGCTCACTTACGCAGCAATTTTCACTTGTTTCCTTTGTGAATAGAATTTGCTTATTAAAATTTATTCCTACTGAATAAAAGTCTCCTACCTTTTATGGCTATGTGTACTCATGCCCCTAAACAACGAAGCATCAGAATATGATATCATGAACATCACAGTAATAAATTTTGTCTTCACAAGTATGCCACAAAGCAAGCAAAAACTACTCCCATCTAACAGACAGAGAACAGAGGGTAAAATGCAAACACATTTGCCTGCAGACACATAGCAGATGAGTTCTGCACCAAATCCTAGTTTTACTCACAACAGCACATCCTTCCTATCTGTCTGAATCACCAGAGACAGCTTAGACTTTGAGCAGTGAGTGAACAATAACCAGGCTTTTCAAGTAGATACCCTCCTTCCATTTGCTGCAATGAGTCTCATAGTAGTGAGATGACCCTAAAATGACATGTTAATTTCTAATTTTGAGTGAAAATTCAGGATGACAGTTGTTAACGAGGCGTCTCTGAAGTCAGAAATAAGTCACTACAATGCTTTGGCTGTTCATCTTCAGTCAAGACCTATTCAGGCTCTTTGTCTATTCCCATCCTCTGAGGTTTAGTAGAAGATCTTCAGAGCTAGTCAGGTGAGATTCTTATAAGCAAGAGTCCAAAACAAATATGTATCTGTGAGAAAAATCTCAGTATAACAGTATCTTCTCTTTAATAATCTGAAAAAAAATACAACACTTGTCATGGAGCAAAGTATCTACATCCTTCACCATTTCATATTGGTGACAGGTGTTTGATAGCTTCAGCCATTGGAGATGGAAAGAAGCTGTGTCAAGGTATCTTATCTTGGGGGGCTATTAGTCTCTGATTTGAGATATGCTGCAAGGAAAAAATAAAACCAGAAGAAAACAGTAAGCACTGACATTAGAACCATTTATCACCTACTGCTGTGGTAAGGAATAAAAGGATCCTCTTTGAAGACAGTCCATTATCTGCTCCTAGCTGGCTTCTTGCTGTCATATTTTCTCACAGAAATAATAAATTTAGGAAGATCACATTCTGAGAATAAGTACTGTTATATATCTAAGTATATACATTGTCTTTTTATTTACAATCACTTTTGCCCATTTTCTAGAGGAAAATAGGGGGATTATATTTGTTATTCGTGGTTTCCTTATATCCATTATTTTTTTCTCTCGGGCACAGAAATTGGAAGTGGTAGTGATGGAAGGCTACAATAATATAAAAGAAAATGCATGCAGCATATTTCTTTCTTACTACTCAAATTCCAGGGGAAACAATATCAATTTCTGTTTTGTAATGCTACAAAAGGATTTCCAATAGGAAATATATTTATGCACATATTATATATATAATTCCTATGTATATGTGTGTGTGCATACGCATATACATCTACACACATGGATATACCTGTATGTGCATATATACATATATGTGTGTATATGTGTATTTATCTCTACATATGTATAATGTGTATATGTGTGCAATTATGCACATAAAAGTATATTCACCTACGTACATGTATGCATGTATTTGTGTATCATACATGCATATATACATGTATACATATGCATCTATATATGTATATGCATGCATCTATACATGCACATGTATATGTGCATGGATATGTGTATATGCACATAGATACATATGTGCTTGTATGTATAAATATACACAAGTGTATATCTGTGCTTATACACATATTTATATACATATATATATACACACTTATACACGCACACACGCATATATACACAAAGTGGAATAATTTCAGATTTTTACCTAGCAATTCTCTTCATATAGGTGGATCACTGCACCCACCTTGACTCCTGCTGGTGCCAGTAATTCAATGGCACGTAGCCTTACAAGACTATAGTGAAATGTAGGTGCTCCTCCTTTAAAACTGTTTTCTCAATTCTTGGTTACATTACTCTCATGTTAATATTAAAATCATAATATATTTATCAGTATGTTATAATCATATTAGCACTTTTGCAAAAAAAAATTTACACATGCTATGATTTAGGTAGGGTGACAACAACAAGGTTGTCAATGTGGTGAGTCCTTTTATGTCCAGAAGTGTTTCTTCATCTGTGCTTGTACATCACTCATCAGAGTTCCTACGGTCTTTCCAGATGCAACCTACCACTGCTTAGGTATTACAAATGGTCATTTACTCAATAAGAACAAGTTACAGAGACTTCCATATTTTTGAATAAACAGCAACTAAAATGTAGAATAATTTACACACATAAGACTCATTCTCTTTAAGCAGAAAAATAAAGATCAGGGTTTGCACAATATAATGCCCTACAGCAGGAGCAATCTATCTCTCCTTTAAGGTAGAGTATGAAATCAAAGTGTTAATCTACTTGAAAAGGAGGATTTACTTTAGCTAGATATCTTATTTTAATATGCAATTAAATCTGTATTTGTGTTTATAATTATTATTCCTCACAGTATCTTGAGCAAAAACATTTTCCTAGGGCAGAAATTTTGAACGAGCAAAGGGGATTAGGGGCAGAAGTCTCATAGAATTTTCCATTACATTGCCATCAACCTAACACTGCCAAGTCCACCACTAAGCCATGTCCCTAAGCACCACATCCACATGTTTTTTTAAATCCCTCCAGGAATGGTGACAACCATTTGTGGTACTCATAGGAAATGAACGACACATTTTGCAAGAAGTAATGTTTTTTTGCTATCTGATTTTTGTTTTAGCCAATAAAAAAATTCTGATGTTGTTCAAATTATCACCTTGCCCNAATGAACGACACATTTTGCAAGGAGTAATGTTTTTTTGCTATCTGATTTTTGTTTTAGCCAATAAAAAAATTCTGATGTTGTTCAAATTATCACCTTGCCCTTTCTGAGTGTCTTTAGGAGCAGATCTGAAAGTCCAAATTTCCTCGTCTTTACTAAACCACAAGGATATTGGAACAATATTAGCTCATGACAGTGTGACAAAAATTCTATAAGACTGGAAAAAACCTGTCAAGAAGTTTTCTCTGTGGTACATAATGTATCTGTAACCCATTTAAATCAGTAGTAAATGAAGAATAAGTATTTGCCCAGGAAGACTGGGGTTAGCTACTGCATGCTTTGCATCCAATGATTATTTTCCTGTACTGTAAAGAAAAATAAGTGTTTCTGCCCAAAATTGTCAATATTTTGTGCTTAAACATCAGCTTTAATCCTTGAAACAATAAGTAGATTGTGTTGTATTTTCCAGGTTAGTGGAACTAGCCTAATCTGTGGCTAACGTTTATTACAGAATCTTTGTTTGGCAATGTGTGTTTAGTATGAAGGTTTGCCTGCTAAGATTTTCTCTGTTGATATTGCGAATCATGACTTTTGCTTGGTTTTGAGTGTGAAAACACTTGGATGACTCACCTCATTTTCTTTTCTGTGTTTACTTCATTTTAAATTAGAACAGTAGATTAATTGCCCCTTTAATGACAGGTGCTTGCTGAGATGAAGTTAAGATCAGGGTTAGCAGTGTGCCAGATAATTTAGGTAGTCTGCAAACTATGAATTTTGCAGTGTCAATACTATAGGCATTAATCCCAGATATTTTCCCTTTTCTTTCATGCAGTCAAATAAGCCATTATCTGCATTTCTTTAGAAGAATAGATCCCTCAGAAGATGGGTTTGTTAGCTTTACTTTCTGCGCTCAAGGACATGTTTGGCTTTGACTTTTGATTTTTCTTTTTTTCCACCAGGGACCATCCCAGCCCCTATTTTGCATTTTTTTAAAAATCAATATCATTCAAATTAACATGATGTAAGGTGTTGTAAATACCACAGGGAACTGTGTGATTGGAGTGCCTTTGGCAGAAGGTACTTAGATCTAAGGCAAGGAAAAGGGATAAGGAAGCTTAGGTATGAAAGCTGGGGTTGCTCTTTAACAATACGTGGGACAGTAACATATGCTAACAAGTTCAGCTTTGTATCACTGCAAGAATTTTGCCATTGCCAGTTCAAAATTGTTTTCATTAGAGTCAGCAGAGTACAACAGAACCCAGCGCTGGGTGGGTAATTCCAGTGGCAAAACTGAGGGATGCCTGTGCTTGTTTTCAGGGACAGATGGCTGATTGAGAAATGAATAGGAATTCATGTATATGATATCTCCAACAAATGATTGTAATGGAATCAGGCTGTGAAGAAAACAAGTTTTATCCTCAGGAAAAACATCACTAGATACAACTGCAGAATGACACCCTCAGAAAGTCTTTCTCCCTTATGTACCTACAATTTGTTCTTCATTAGCCATGCAACTGGGCTTCCTGTGTGCCTGCTTAATGAAAGGCTGTTGTGATCATGCTCAGTGTGTCAATGAGAATGGCAATGCTGCCATTGTTTTCAGAAGAAACAGGAGGTGTCTAATTTAGATTCCCATGTTAGCTCCAAACACAGCAGCTGGTGTCCAGTTCTCATTTTCTCGTTCTTGTTTGTGTTCAAAATGTGGAGCAGACATCTCCTTCTTGAAGGTCTTCCTTCTCTCAGAAGAAGGGTAGAGCAGAGTCAGGAAGACTAAATCACCCTTCAGCTGTTCTGAAAGATGATCGAGCTTCCCAATCAAAACACACACCATAGCTAAACATGGAGACAATCCAGCTACATGCGTTCCTCAACCAGAGCTGCACAGGATACAAGTTGTATATCCAGAGCGTGTGCAGCTTTGAGAAACAGCAGTGGAACATTTCTACAGAGGGGAAGATGCTCGAAAATGATCAACATTAGTTGCAGCTTAATTTGCTGGTTAAATTAAACTCTCTGTGTCTCTTGCTTTCTCATTAAGTGAATCTGGGTTATGAGCCCTGCTGGAGAACTTTGCATTTTGTTTCAGCTGTTTTCCAAAACCCCTGAAAAGCAAGGTTATGTCGTATGTAGGTTATATATACACATCTCATAATATGTGCTCCTGGAGCATAGAAGATCATGATAATTAGTATCAATAAAATGATCTGAGTGAAAACACTAAGTTTGGAGAATATAGCTCTCATGTTGCTTGAGGCTGCAGAGGATGAAGAAGGACAGGACAGGACAGGACAGGACAGGATAGGATAGGATCGGAGTATTCTCACCAGTTGTTGAGTGATTGGTTCCTCACCTCTTCTACATCCTATGCAGAAAAGCAGCATAGCTTGTACTCTATTTTTCAGGGTGTCTTTGATGTCTTTTTTTAACAAAACATAACAGTCGTTATACTATTTTTTGAACGCTTCTTCATAACCTTACTATTTTCTTAATTCAAATAATGGACTAGATAGGAGTAGGAAAATAATTTTTATGGTTACTCATATGTGCTGTTGCTTTGTTTTTGCTTTGGAGAATTTATTTTGGCTCATGGTTTTGATAAAACAGCTCTAACTTTATGGTTTTGATAGGATACGGGTTTCACTATTTGGATTCCCTTCATGAACATATCTACCTAAACAATCCTGCTTTTCCTAGTGCTTTGAGAGAGGACATTGGTGGGCATACGTGTGTTCAAATAATGCTCATTCATCATAGATTCATGTTCAGTAAAACTCAATCCTCCATTATTCAAGCTATGATGAGAAAACATGACACCAACCCAGTATATTTTCAGTTCAACAAAGAGAGCAATAGGTGGTTGGAAAAGTAAAGCTGATTTCATTTCGTTCAGTAAAGGTCATTATTCTCTTCCAGTACCACTCAAGTCAACATAAATGTCCATACTCAATCAGATCTCTGCCTTCCTTTGTTTTTTCTGAAGTGTGGATGAATTTTATTCTTTAAAATAGTAGTTAGAGGATGTCAAATGGTGGTAAAATGTTACCTGGTTGTTAGAATCTATCTCTAATCTTAGATTTTAAATTAAATTGTTCATTGTCCTGTTTTTCTAAAAAGAAGGCTGGAAAGACTGTTGAAGGGACTGAAATACAGGCCTTGGACACATGCAAAGACTTTATCTTGATGTTCATGATGTTTGTCTTCAGTGCTATTTACCTTTCTCCCATCTCTGAAAGAACAACAGGTCTCATATTTGCGAGAAAGCTGGTGGCTGACAACATGCTCTTTGCTTTTGTGTATGCTTTTTCATTTTTCTTTTAACAGTACCGTGTCAATAAAAGAAAACCTGTTTAGAAGAGACAGTAGAAAAGGAAATTATTACACACATTTGCACACTAAAGAAACAAAAAGAGAGCTTGCAGAGCTAATTTTAGGACTACCGCATAAGCCATTAAGTGTATCTTCCTAAGGAACACAGTAAGTTATATTGGAGGTTGGGCATGCAAGAGTCACCTTCAGAATTAAATCCTACTCATTTCTTTCATGTTTTTATTGCATCCAGGCATCATTGGCATCAAGTGCCATGGAAAATGAAGGACCCATAAGATTTTTTTGTGCCTTCTGAATTACAGTAACCTCTTGGGTGTTTCTAGACATGAAAATTTCCTGTGCTTTCATAATAAAATTCCAGATAAGAAATATAGAATGTAATGAACCAGATTCATCTTTGGGATAACTCTACTGACTCTGAGGGAAGACATTGAGAGCAATTTTGGCCCATCTTTTTCGAATACTAGCCCAGGTATTCTTAGTGTGTAATTCAGGAACCTTTTCTTAAAGTTCAAAGAACCAATAACTTCAGAAGCTTTAATACAAATGCTAGTACAATGCCTATCTAATCCTTTTTAATGCATTTCGGTTTCATTAACTTGAAAGCCCTGATGCTATCAGGAGCCTACCCATTACTGGTCCCCAAAGTAGTTTCTTTTGCCAGCTGAGGATGCAGTGTCACTATCTAACACCTCCTCATTCACCGTTTCTATTGTTCTGTTTCAGCTTAAGCTTTCCCACTTAATATCAGCCTGATATAATTGTGCCATAGGTGACAAATACATTATTCCTTCTTGTTATACTGAACTTCCTGTCTTAATTACCAAACTCATTTTTCCTTCACATCCCACTTGCTCATTACTCATTTTCAATTATGATACAGATTTCCCTTAGCCTTTAATTACTTCTTGTGCTTAAAAGGATAAATTAATTTTCTTATTAACCCTTTGACATCTCATTAAGGTCACTGAATAGGACAATTCTGTTTTCTCATGGCATGCCATTCAGATTATGCCAGTTTGCAGAAATACTAGGACGCTTAGAAGGAATTTGCCACAAATGTTTTCAGTTCTTGCTTGTGTGGCAACAACATCTGTGTCATACGATTTTTTTTGCCCTCACAGAAATACCATTTAAACTGAGACTGTGTCTATCCTTCTGTAACATAGAGGAAATATTCATTTCTGACATTAGTGCTATTGGTTTTACTTTGTTCATAGTGCCTACATTCACTTTGTCTTTTGAAAATGTCCATAGTGATCGTGGAGAGCACAAAAGATCCCATTTGCGTAGCTTGGACCAGCTTCCGACAGGATGGGTACCAGATTATGAGAATTCAAGGTTTTCTTCCCGCCAGCATACAAAAACCGGCAGCAGTGGCTGGTTTATGGACAGGTCCTATAGAAACATCTAAAAGGCTTCAAAAGGAAACAACATTCCAGTTCCTTCCTAACTTTTTGTACACAAAGCTTTGCGCTGTGTTAGGACATTTTGTCACCATAAATTTGATATTACAATTTGTAAACCACTAAATTTTTCTCATTGAAACAGACACTAAAGTTGCTCAGTGCTTTGGAAGGGAGGAGTTGTAACCTCTGCACTATTCCCAGTGCTGCTTTGTCCTTGGTCCTTTGGCCCTTTCAGTTTCTCCACAGTTTACACCTTTATCCATAGGCTATGACATCCCCATGAGTTATGTGTCCCCAGCTTCTGTCTTCTGCTTTCTTGCTGTCCTGGGACCTCTGCATCAAGGTAGAACATCAACAGTGATCCTTGTTGATTCACCAAAGGTGTCTGTGAGTAGCTGGTGCTTGCAGAAATGTCAAAGTAGCTGAGAAAAAATGTTAAACCCTGATGCACAAGAGAATCATTAAATGAAAACCTTCCAACAATTAAAATCTAGTTACTTTATTAAGACATCATAAATCTAGAAACAGTAAATAATTCATGGCACTACAACTGAAGTATCAGGTTGGTTTTGGCGCCTAGGGCCAACTGCATGTTTTTCTGCTTATCAGATCTCCAGTCACTGGAGACCCGCACATCTATTTGGTAAGAATGAGCTGTCCCACATACAAGTCACATATTGGGTCTGTTGAATGCTATTAAGCATCATAAAGATGAAAACTGATTAAAATGAGCAGATTTGGGGCTAGAATGGGATGAAATATGCATGGACAAATTGTTTCATAGATTAAAAATTTATTTTGTAAGTGTCCTATAGAAACATCTGGCCTCAATGGGGAAAAAAAAAAGATTATTTTGACTTTTTTTTTGTCAAACAAACAGCTGTCATTTCAGAAGAAAAGTTCAGTTTTCTAGCAGTATTTCTTCTGCTGCTTATACCCGAAAGATGTATTCAGAATACTAGGAATCATCACATATTTCTCGTACCCTCAGAAACAATCTGCACCCTGATTCCTCTGTTAGCTACAACCTAACAATTTTGCAACCTGATTTTTTTTTAAACCAAAGGGTGAAAATAAAGCTTAAAAATAAACATAACCCCATACCTCTTGCTGCCCCAGTAAGTAATCATAAGAAGGAAGGTTTAGGAGCCTTGTCTCAATTTAATTTCAGTCAAACAAAAGGAATCCAAATTTGTTGATTTAAGGAAATTAATCTAGCCCTTTACTGTAGGGCATTGAGACTCACCTTCTCTTGTTACCAAAGGTAACAATGGAAATCCTGGGCAGGTCTTGAAATAATGATGATATTTCAAATAATTCAATGAAGAAACATGGTTACAGAGCTCAGCTCTCTGAAAAATTATTGAGGTGATTTAGTGATGTCAAGCTTACAAGAACTCTCAGGAAATCTGTTATTTGATTTTGGATGGTAGCTACCTCCAGAGGCTGGTATAAGGGTACTGAACACAGTCAATTGTTCCCTATCAAACTCTGAAATACAGAAGGTGAAAAATATTTCTAAATAACAAAATATCTAAATGGAAAAAAACTAACTGAGAAATTTTTATAACAAGATCCAGAATTCAGTGACTGATTTTGTCTTTAGAGCAAACATTGAGGGAAAGACTGATAAAGGCATGGCTGTAGACAGAAGAATGGGATGAAATGGAACAGAGGTTTAACAAAGATATGTCATGTCATACTACTCTGCTATCTTATTTTTATTAGTGAGTAAATAAAAGTGGTCTAAAGCAAGCAAACTTCGAAAAAATGCCAGCACTCCTCCCATGGTTAAAAAAACCCAAAACGCTCAGTGGATGTGTGCCCCAGGAAAATTGTTAGGCAGTTTTGTTCAGCAGAATTCTGTTATCATGAGTAAAATCTTGAAAAGATGTTGACGAAGGATTGTATTAAATAGTGGAAGTTTCTCTAGGAGAGGAAAGTTTCAATTCATATTTTCAGTAATGAGCCTGATAAAAGGAGAAAAAAAGCATTGCGGGAGTATTTTCAGATAACA
Organism: Syrrhaptes paradoxus; assembly: GCA_013400615.1. NCBI lineage: Eukaryota > Metazoa > Chordata > Aves > Pterocliformes > Pteroclidae > Syrrhaptes > Syrrhaptes paradoxus. The sequence goes on from VZTO01017806.1 coordinate 98,291, forward strand.
TGGGCAGTGTCAGAGAAAAGGAGAATCAGAATATCATACAAGAGGAGACGAGCTGGAGGACTGGAGTAAAAGCAATGAAATTACCTCTGGTAGAACAATGTGCAATTGAGGACTAATGAAAAGAAATAAGACAACCATGCCAAAATTGTTGCTGCTGTTACATTGACCTCTCATCTGTATTGTTCTCAACTGCTATAGTTTGAATTATATAAAACTGTAAGCTCTTTATATCTCAGACTGTTTTTTTTCTTCTTGCAGGTTTTCAGTTCAAACCCCAGTTTGCCATTTTAAAAGCTACTGTCATGCTACTTAATAATTAAAAATAACAATATAATCCTTTTTAGAATAAATGATATGAGAGTGATTACCATGGCTTGAATTTTGGATGCATTTTACTTTTTTTTAAGGAACTGGCAAAATAATGCATTTAAAACAGCACTATTTGTTTTCCTGCTGCTTCAAAAACATTGTCTAGTGTACAAGTCCAAATACTTAATCAAGCTTTTATATGTTGCAAGTGTAGCTTTTATCATGTATATAATCCATTGAATCTTTACAAAACCTACATTCCTTTGTCATATTAAACACAGTGTAGAGGTATGTGTAGTGATATTGCCAAATACATTTTCCGAAACCACATTTCCCAAACCCTGCATCCCTAGGTTCTTGCAAATGACATCCTGTAATGAGCTGTAGGTACTTTTTGATTAGCACAGGGATGAACATTCTTCTGTTTATCATTTTTCTTGCACCAATGTGACATCTCTGCTGATTACTCACATTATGGTTAATTTGCAACTGATAATCAGTCCTAGTTTCTTAATAAACTTCTCATTAAGTGACTGGAGCTGTCACTTTACCTCCATGTTACTCTTCCTCAGTATAATCTGTGACCATTATGCAAAAGAAAGGACTGCTGGACGTCACACATGTCATTTGCAATCATGTACAAAAGCTTGAAAAGGAGCTTGTTAAATAAATGGCCTTCGTAATTTATTACTGTGTAAGAGAAAGGTATAACTGATCACCACGTCACCACCCTGTTGCCATGTTTGGCTTTTTTTGAAGAAGAGGCATACTCAGCCAGTACACATTTTTAAAGAACATTGCAAAATAGTTTCAGTGAACAACCTGAATTTCTTGTGCTTTGCTTATGCCACAGTAAAACCAGCAGTTTGTTAGTACAGAAGCTCAAGCGGAATCGCCTGGGAGACATTTGAATGTTCATTCTGAAAATGTTGCCTTCAGGAGTGAGTGATCAGGTTTTGATGCATAACAACTGATCTTGCCTTAACTGAAGTAAATTTCCAAATGGACATTTTGAGCCCACAGTAAAAACAAGGTCATTCAATACAGTCTGTGGACAAATAAATTGTAGCAATTTATGTTAACTCCTATTATAAAGGAATAAAAATATGCTTATGGATAACTGTCACACTTTAGGGAATGTGCAGTTGCAGTTACGTTATAGTAGCCTGACAACATTTCTTGTATCACCGATATAAAACACAGTCTTTGATATATCATTTTCCTGAATACAATCCTTCTGAGCCACTATGTGTCTATATGGATTCTGTAACCCTGCCTCAGGTTCTACAGGTCATGCTCTTTGACAGTTTTTCACGAAGAAGAAAAAATAACACCATGAGAGTTGGAGCGAGATTTGAAGTTAAGATACAGTACTTTGAAAGATTTATTTTTTTTTCCTTTTTTTTGTTCAGCTGAGTGGGTTTCAGCTTGAAGGGGACAGCATAAGTAATTGAAGGGTAGGGCTTTGAAAGAGAGTTAATGATGAGTTAAAGAAAACAAGCTAGCCATAAATAATTTAAAAAAACCCCACCAAACTACCTCTTTTTGAAGGGAACCTTTCCTGTGTGTTTCCTATGTATACATTCTATATATTCACAAACCCTCAGAAATAGCATGCCATTATTATTTTCTCCAAGGGAAATGTTTGCTGCAGAGTTGCTTCTGAAATATACCTTCATGCTGCTTACTCGTTGTCTTGCTTTCAATCATTATTTTTAAATGGTTTAGAGGAAAATAATCCCTGCTAAACCTTCAAAAGAGTTGTTTATTCCACACGGCCGTATGGTGCTGTCACAGCAAGTTGCAGTGCCTGTATCTCAGCTATGATGGGACCAGTGGTATCTTTAAGACCTACTTATCCTTGGGCTTATGTGAGTCTTCCTTTCCTCAATTATCTAGAGAAGCTCATTTCCAGTGTGCTTACATAAATTAAATGCTGCATCTCTGTATCTAACCTAAATTTGTTCTTTTAATGTTTTGCTACTGCTTTCTCAGAGATAAAGATTCTTTGCTTCTGAAAAGTTTCTCCTTTTACTATTTCCATAAGTTCCTGGAGAAGGTAAAACTTAACAAACAAACAAAAAAGAAAGAAAGATGAGACAGTAAAGTAGTCAGTTTTTATAGTAAACCAATTGGAAGTTTTCCCTCTTGGAGTTTATGCTGACTTTAGAGAAATTGTCATAACTAATGTCAGCAGGAAATACATCTTTATACATCAGGACATAAGGTGTGAGGTGATGACATTCGTTATTTCACAGGAGCTATAAAACATCCAACATAGAAGTGCATTTTAACATCTCTTTTAGTCGGTCTCAGGTATTTCCAGGTGACAGGACACCAAGATTCATTTTTAGTATCTTAGGAACAGAATAGCTTTCTTTTATTCTTGTTTTCAGTAGTTATTCTTCCTGTTTCACTGTTACATTGCTGTTTGCTGGCAGTTACAGGTCTACTGTATTTTACATTGTTATGTTTATTTTTTCTTTCTGTGTTTTTATCAAATATCCTTTAGGATTTTTTCACTACACACACAAAATGAAACCCGACTAAGTGATTGCAAAATATTATAATACACTGTTTCTCCTTGGTCTGAAATTAAAATGTTGAACTTGGGGACAGGACTCTTGTCTCATTCCATGCGTTCTTTGATTGTGTCTATAAAATAAGCTAATCATTTCCAGAAACCAATTGCTTTTCATTATGAAAAAATTGCCAAGATTCAATTGTCTATAGCTGTGTTGCAAAGATATTTTGACTGGATTAAATTTTTTGTTACACACCATCATCAAATTCCTGTCACATTTCAGCATTATTGATTTGAAACAGAAGTGGAATTTTGATATCATTTATTCTGTGCTACATAATGTGTAATTATTCAGATGCTTCATTTTCATTTGTGCTTTCCTATTTGTTTTAAATGTTATTACTTGCTTCAATGCTTTTTCATTTTAGTGAATACACTGATAAGTATTTCTATCAGTTGCAGATGTGATTTTTGCATAAGTAACTTAAATCCTACTACCACGGTTTAGTACAATATTAGACACAAGATGAACATGTAGAAGCAATTAGAAAGTCTATGCGTGTATCTGATTATTGAGTTATTAAAAATGCTCTTAAGGGATTGCTTGAGCTAAAAAAAAAATAAGGCTGTTAGTTTCACTAGCAGAGTTTTAGATGTCCTCACTGAGGGCAAAGTTCTGTCCCAGTCACTCCAGTTTAGGTATAAGGTTCAGTGACGATGAGTCCCAAGCTGCAATTCCCTTTTTATTCTCCCAGGGAAGGGATGAGCACGTCTGTGTTGCAGGACTGGGCAGTGGGACTGGCGAGGCAGCTCCCCCAGCCTCAGGGGAAGGGCTGTGCCACAGGCTGGCAGTGGCGATGAAATACAAACCATCTCCAAGCTACGATCATCTTTTGTATGCCTTCATGCATTTTGTGCTTGTTTCCTCATTGAGATTTTTAATTGGGGAATACAACCTCCCTCCATGAGCAGCCATTCTAAAATCAACAGTATTCCAACACACATCCAGCAGACTTGGTCTTCCAACTGGGGCTACACCTTCCATTCTGAATCTAGTCACAGAGAGGATCTGTCTGAAAAATTGTGGGTGAACCTTTCTATTATTATGGTTGGGGTGGGTTTGGTGGTTTTTCTTCCATTTTTCAAATGAATACAAAAGTACAAGCAAAGTTTAAAATTTCCACTCTATTCACTACTTCTACTTTCGGGCACTTAAAGAGTGGAAAAATCAGTGGGTAAAAAATATAACCTTATAGTTAATAAACTAAATATTACTGAAAATATATTTTGTATGAGTGAAAAAATTATTCTATATTCAAAGTTGGAGAACACTTAAACTTTCCCCTATGGTGTTCACATAGGAACAGAAAAAGCTTTCAGAATATCTCTAGGTAAAGCTACCTGCGGAAGAAATACAAGGACCACTTTGTGTCCCACCAGACCCAGAGTTTCTGTATATCAGAAACCCACTCGGTGACTGTGGCAGTCAGCAGAGAGGTGAGTGCACCTTTTAATGGCCACAAGAGCAGCAAAAGGAAGAAGCTCCTTGTTACTCAGTTCCCTCCAGCTTAACATTGTTCAAACTGAGAGCAATATGTGCTAGGTGATGGCCACACAACTCACCGCAGGGAATTGACTGAATGGTTTCTGACCGAACCATCATGCAGTAGTTAGTTATTACACTCCTGACCGATGACATAATGGAATGTTTGTGTAAAGTTTAATGTTTAAGATCCTCAGAAATCCTTCAGAAGCAGAGTATAGTGTACGAGCTTCCCTTATGTATTAGACTTTTCTAATATCATGCTTTAGCATATTCTACATCTCACATCTATTTTTATTAGTTATATAACACATATTAATCCAGAAACAAAGTATTACGGCCTATATACTTAGTTTCCATGTAAAAAGATTATTTCTAACTCAATGTCTGTCGTTAGAGTGTAATCACTAGTACCCTTTGCATTTGTCTTCCCAAAAGGAAGTCTTCACAGCTAGCAAGGAAGAACTGTTTCCTGAACATTGCTTGGTAATATTTTTCATTTCCTTTGCATATTTTAATGCAATCAGAACAGCTTACATCTGTGTAGCAATCAAATTACAAAGTCAATATAATCCAATGAAATGCTGAAGAGCCAAATAATCAAATGCAGATTAATATTAATTGCTGTAGTTTCTGCACCTGGATTTAAAAACAAAAACAAGAAAACCACCACAAAGAACTTCCTCTCTTAAATGACAATATTTTAAGTAAAAAAACCCAACAATCCAAACCAAAGGAAAAAAACCCAACACACCCCCGCCTCTCCTCAAGAACCCAAACCTAAAACTTCTGATGATGCATCTTCTCCATCTCTAAGGAAGACATTTGTTGATACACAGATTTAGATATGTATTCCTCAGACATCCCAGTGAAATTATTTATCATTTTTCTTTTGCCTAGCAACTTTTATTAACTAATTATCCATCTCGAAGACAGAAATATTATCCTCATTTCACACAGCCACAGATTCGTACAGAACTTTTGCAGTTCTAGTTCTGGAACTAAATTAGGATTAACATGTTCATTACTGAGGTGGACCCCATGGCCTAGAGGCCTTTTATTTTTACTTGTTCACGCAACCAACATTGAATGCAAAAAGCTCAGTGATCAAAAGATAAATTACTATTTCCAGTCCTCCTCCCCAGAGGTGCCTTTACCCCTCCATTAGAAAGCAGCTGCACATACAATTAATTGAACATTAGTCACAACTAGGAGGGGTGGGAACTCCAGTACAGAGAGAAATGAGAACTTGGAGATGGGGACAGAAACCTACAGATGCAGATTTATTAGCTACAAATTGAGAAAATTACTACTCTGTTAGCAACTCGTGTATTTTTAGTTTTCTGTCCTCGTTCCTGCATCCTCTTTCGTTATATCACGTGCCATATGAACTGTGTGTGCGGTTGCACACAAAGTTTTTCAGAGTTTCAGAGGAATTAGGTGGTAATTAAGAGCTAGAGAAGTTTTCTGAAGCCAATAATAAACATTTCTGAAAGTGATAATGAAAAGACGGAAATTTTATTGTTTGCTTGGACTACAGTAATTGAGATGGTTCCTGTAGGTTTTGCAGCCTAAGTACAAACTGGCCTCTTCCTCCCACTCTGACTTGCCGACCCTTCATCCGGAGCACAGAAATAAACAACGAATTTTTTTGCACATTGTGCTAAAACAGTTCATTTCCTAAGGCAAATGGAATAATAATATAAGTTCAAAATTTAAAAGTGGCCTATGCTGATGAAGAGTGTAGTTTTCACTAATAAATATATTTCTTGCAGAGGAAGGAGACAGCAAATGTAATTAAAGCATAATTGGATAGAAAATGCTGCTTAGCTAGACAGAAATGTGAGACACAGGGACAGGAGTTTGCTTCTTTAGCAATAGCTTCCGCTAGTCATTTAGAGCTCTGTTTGAGCCAAAAGAAATGGCTCCGTGTATAATTACATCCTCTCTCATTTAATTAACATTGGAATTTAGGCAAGATGGTAACAAATAATTGGAAAGTTATCAATCACTACATTAGCACACTTGTGACCAGTGAGGTCTCACAGAAAACTCTAAATTTGCAGAGTTTAAGTTTGAGCAGTGAGTCAGTCATAGAGAAGTATTAAAAACTGACTGAAATATGTATGGCTAGCACCAATGAGCTTCATCATAATAACCTGTCAAGCGTTAAAGTGCAAAATTAATTTCTAGGTTGAATTTCAACACCAGCCAGAATTGTCAATGGTCAAGTGGTAAAACAGATCTATTTGCTCCATGGTCATTACAGGTTAACCATCTCAAGAACATACAGAACACAGGAAGCAAGAGAAATGCAAATAATGCAGTGGCCCTTTCTTTCCAAAGAATGACTTTAAAAGTGAGGAGAAAGCTTCATGATCAAAGCAGAAGGATTTGATTTTGTGTTTTCGACAGAAAGACTTGTCTCTTGACATTGCCACTTAAATTGGAGTATAAGCATATCCAGTATAAGACAGAAACAAGAGTTTGTGCCTGTGAAAATTTGAAACAAACAGAACCTCAACGTGCAGTGCAAGTTCAAACTTACTTCAGCACCTTCAGTGCCAGCCGTTAGAGCACTTCCTAGGACACAGAGGTCCTTTCTCTTTATGGTTGAAGACGTTCCCAACCACATCTCTCATTTCTGTGATAGGGTTGCAAGTGAGCACAGGGTACAGGAGTTCACCATTCCTTCTATCGAAGTTGTTCAGCTCTCTAATAATTTTCATCTGACAAGAAAAGGAAGTGTAAAGAACAGGAGTACCAGGTTCTGACTTCTGTAAAAAAAAAAAATCCACAAAAGCATCTTGTATGCATTAGTAATGTAAGAAAGGCCCTACGTAGTGATAGAGATGCCTCAGAAGTAGCACAAAAAATTAAGGTTCCTATCCACAAGGTGTGAGCCAATGTCAAGTTATTAATGGACATATGAAAAATGTTTCTAAACAGCTGTGTGACCTGAAGGCAGAAACAGCTCCTTAGAAAATATATCAGCTTCAGGATCATGTTGCGGCTCAGTCTAGACTCTCAGCATCACGACTATGGACTTAAGCACACGAGATCTCCCACAGATTTCAGGCTCCTGTAAACCACTGTGTTGTTAGGTGTTTCACAATTCAAGCGTTTAAAGAAAATTACTCTAGTTCTTGCAGGACTGTGGACTGTCATGAAGTTAGACAGGTATCGGTCTGTAAAGCCTTGTGTAAAATTGTATTATTTAGGACTATTATTATTATTGGAAATGATTATTATGCCTTTAAAAAAGGAGCTCCTCCTTCCTATATAAATATAAAAAGAAAATGTTGATTCTTTTGGGCTAGCATAAAGAAAAATAAATTCTAGTACTTGAGGGAGGGTTGAATGCAAACTTTTATACCTCCAGACCTAGTAATTTAGTCATTTAAAATTCATTCATGTAAGCAATTCTATTGCTTTGTATGTGCATATATATTTGAACAAACTTGTCATAGTTTGACAATTAACAAAATATAATACTGCTTTCCTTCTATACAAAATGGGTCTCTTTGGATCTGTGACAATATCTTTAGAAGACAAATTGCACTATGTTTATTACATTTCAGAAAAAGTTAAATATTTTCTTCTGTTGGAAACAGAAATGGACAACTTAGCTGCAGGTATTATTCCTGCAAGTGTTCCGTGCAGCCTTCTGACCCAGTAAATACAAGTTACCATTGCCAGCACCAGGCCATAGCCTTTGTGGTAAACAGAAAACACAGGTTCCAGGACTTGACAGGTTTTGTTTGTATCCATCTTGGCCTGCCTTAAGATTTATTTCAGTTGGTCTGTCTGCAGTTGGGCAACAGCCAGATGACTGTTGCTTATTTTGGTTCAGCTTTTGCTTAGCTTTCTAGGGTTTTTTGTGGTATAGCACTTATGGTTTACATGTGTCTGTAGCTAATAGAAAGTCAAAACAAGTGCTTGCTCCGTACAATATGAACAGCCTACAGACCTAGGAAAAAAATACCGGTTCCCAAAGAACTGTAGCCCTGGGAGTTTGGTAAACCATCACTAGAAATAACAGCAATTATCCATCATATGTGTGACATACCTTACACTGTAAATTCAGATGTAACCTCGCAAAAGAGTGAGGTAAAGGCGTTGCCTTGCACTTTACTGATCTGATCCTCGCTTTGCTGACTCCCCCTTATCACTGTGGACTTCCCTAGTGATCAGGACTGCTGTTTGGATTTGGTCAAGATTGCTAGATGTGCTCTGCCCCTCTTGCCTGGGCACCTTGTGACAGCATCCCTGGTTGGTGAGGGGGCTGTCACGCTCTCCCCTCCATCCCAGCTCACCTTCCATTGTGAGCAGCCCAGTCTTGCTGTTCCCTGACAAAAATGACATCAAACACCTGCTCTTGCTGCCTGTGTATGTGTAAATCAATTTGTACAAATGAAATTGTGCCTGCATGAGCAGTTGGTGCTTTCTCCTGGGCATACAAAACTCAAAGGAAACACATGTAAGAGCAGAATGCTTTACGCTGTGACATTCTCCTGGTTAGACTGCTGATCAAATTAATTTTAAAATAATCTTTCAGAGTGGCCTGAAGTATAAGGACAATAATTTCTATCCCCTACATAATGTTTTCCATTTTTCAACCTATTGCAATAAATGTAACAACTGAAACTGCTCCTCCAGGTACCCTTGTAAGGTAACAATTGATAATCATTTATAGCTTTATTGTGTTTGACACTGAATGTTCTTGAAATATTTTATATATTTAATGGATAAAGCCTCATACAGTTTCTCTGTATCAAGCCTTACAGGGACAAGTTTTAGAGTGCTAAGAATTTTAGAAAAAATAACAGTGTCTCCCTTGCATGACAAAGGGAAGTAAAAGGGGATCTTCATGAACTTTTTGAGATGTCAAACTCTACAACACTTAGGGTTCAAATCCTGTTTCTTTTTGTTTTTTGCAGGAGCACAAGCTGAACCACAGAAAGATGAAATGAACAGCTGATATTTGAAAACAGACTTCCCATTGATCTTTACTGACTGCCCATAAGGCACATACATGTACCATAGTGGAGGGACCAGGGACACTGTTCCTGTCCCTGTCAGTCCCTCCCATGGGAGGGACTGGTACATCACCTCCCATGGTGATGTACCAGAGTCCCTGCTGATAAAGTGACAATCCCACAGATTGTTTTGCTTGTGCAACCCTATTCTAAACACTAACAATAAAAGAATACTATAAACCCCTTTTCCATGCAGTTAAGTTCTTTAGGGCAGTTTAACCAAACCATCTGAAACTTTCCAGGCTTGACGCATCACTGAGATGGTACAGCATGCTCCATTACACTGTGACACTGTGTCAGCAGCACAGATTGCCAGCAGCCCTCTCCCTCGCTTCCCAAGCACAGCACTGAAGCTCAGTGACAATGATTCCTTTCTGGAAATTGAGGAAGAAAAAGAAAGCGAAGTCAGCAGGTGCACTGGAAGGGATGGTTTCTCTCCTAGGATACACAGGAGAAAAGTCTTCATCTTTTATGCAGATGTCCCCAAGTTGCACGTTCCTCTCAATAGCCCTGGTTTCAGAAACAAGTAGGTGAGACAACTGCTGGTTCACCCTTCACATAGGACACAAAACTAGGACAGGAGCAGTGCAAGATATTCAGTGCGTAGATAGGAGGAGAATGACGAGGTCCACACTTCACTGATGTCCAGTTACATCCATCTGCCTGATTCCAGAATACCTCTCAGGTCCATTGTGCTGACTCTCACTACAAATGGCAGGTGAGAAAGGACACAGACAACCTCTGGACATCAAATTTTGTCTCATAGCTTTTTTTTTGGCAATATTTTTGCATAAGCCTACCTACCTAGGAACCTGTTGAGCAGCAGTCATTTCAAAGTGGCTGGGAAGCAGCTGGAGGTTAATCTTTAACTGCTCCATCACTCTTTGAGAATAGCCTGGCAACAGAGGGGATGTCAAGGGTGACACTGAGAAGGCATGTGTGATACTACAAAGACCGCCCTCCTGCTTACATCTGAGCACAGGGAGACGTGGCACATTTGGGAGCTCACCCACCATGCACAGATTAAGGCAGGCACTCATTACAAGCGTGTGAATAATCAGTGTAACTGCATCTTAAATAGGGCATGAGAAAAAATGAAGTTATAATTATCCTAGTAAGAGCCATCAGTTGACAGTGTTACCAGGAGCCCTTGCTCTTCGAGGACCCAGTTAGCAAAGCTTGAGCTAGGGCCAGTTTTCATCATTTGATGTTTCCTATCTTATATAGTGGCACTGATCAGACACTTGAAGCTCAGAAGGTGCTCAAGCATCCTGCTGATCAGGGCTTTGAATCACCAGTTCCTCTGGTTAACTAACTGGAATGTGACCCAGCTACAACAATCTGAAGGTCCTTTGATGGCCTAAAGTCTGGGAAATAAATTCCTCTGATGTCCAACCTCACAACTGGCCATGCCTGCTTGCTGAGTACAAAAAAGATCTCCAGTCCTGGCAGAGACCTCCCAGAGCACCTTAACAGTGGAGCCAGCAGAAGTATACAGTTTGTAAGAGATTAAATTATCAAAGTCTTTTCACGTTATCAAGAACATATATGGATAATACTTGCAGACATGTATGTACCAAGGTTTCTTTAGCAGTTCTCAGTGCCCTTTCAACCAAAGCCAGAGCAGTCTCAGGGAATTCAGGTGTCCTCTTTGCACTTCGCTTCTTTTGAAGTGCTGAATCCTTCTTATACTGCACTGAAAGTATATTCTCTTCTGGTCTTGCCCTCTGCCAAATTTCTGTTTCTTTCCACTGCCAAATTTTGCGGTGTTTTTATGAGCCTCAATGGGTTATTCCTTCCTTTTCCCTGCCAAGATCAAGCATGTCTTTGTTCTTCACTTGAAAGATTTTCCATTTCCAAAGCCAAAACTAAACATATACTTGCTGTTACTATTAGAAGGCCTGATACATCCAAGCACAGATCTGAAAATATGTACCTAAGGACTGAAAATTCTCCATCAGTTTCATTCTGGTATCATTAGTTGTTGAATAATATAAATTAATTTATTTTATTCTACTAGATCCTTGTCATGGGAAGGAAATGCTCAGTGGCTTAGAGCAGACTTAAAAATTTGTTCTTAACGATCTTGGAAACATTGCAAATGCATGAATTAAGAAATAGCTTTTTACTTTAAAGAAAGCATTTGATTTTATTAGCCTGGGGCATTAGAAGACATAAAAGACATAGCGAAGTTATTCCCCCGCCTCCTTTTTTTGTCATGAGGAACTGAAATGCAACATATATACTTCTAGCATACATTTATCTCTTCTTCCTGTCAAGTCTTTAAAGGAATGCTTGACCTAAATGTCAAAAACTTGGCTATAATTTGTAACTGGAAGAAGGAGATATATTTCCAAGATGATATTTCTTAACTTTTTGTATGAAGAAAGAAAAAGACAAAACCAAGATGTGCTGAAAACAGTTGCAAGACAATTCAGATAAGAAACTAGAAGTGAGAGAATCTAACTTGGTTTATCAATACAGATGTACTGCTGCACTGGAGGTAAGCACCTGAGTATTTCTGAGAAGAGTTTGAAAAGCAAAGTGGCAGTGGCGCCTGCTACTAGTTACTGTGTACCATTGCTGTACCACCTTTTGGTAAAAAAAAAAAAAAAANTCTTAACTGAAGGCACTGATGGGAATGGAGATGGAGAAGCTTGCAAATTTAGAATGCGAAGAATGCTCCAGATGCCTGTGCTCATGGCTCTAACAACCCCTGTCACTATATGCCTTGTTAGGCAGGTTTTCCCATAGTTGAGATCTCTCTGTCACATTTTCCCACTTCCTCAGTAGATACATTTTGACTGATCTGTTTAGCTCACTTCTGTTTTGCAAACTGAAATGTCTTAGAATTTATTGCACCATTGCTTTCCTGCTGGGAGTTCATCTCTTGCTGTATAACTTACCCTAGAGCTGTGTTGAGCTCCTCCGTCCTTCTCCTTTCTATGACACCGTCCTTTTCATAATTTCCAAATATTGTTACATCTTTAAAGTTCATATTTGTAATTTAAGCATATAATGTATCCATTCTGATTTCATAGTCTTTTATGGCAACAATATCTTCATTCAGTCAGATTCTCAGTACATTTACAAATATTTCATAATTTCCGTGCATTCCCCGAGAGTCACAGAACCAGGAAGTTGTTCCAATCAACCTTTCACACGAAAGTAACAAAAAAAGAAGCCTAGCCAGTTACTTTGCCACAGCAATTTGTGACTACCAAAGAAAGCTAAGGTAAATACATCTAATAAACGAACTACATTAAAAGTAAAAAAATCACTTACCTTAGAACACTATTTCCTTCAGTAGATCATCTAGGGATTTCTTATTTTCAAACAACAAAATATAATTGGGTCACCATAAGCATCAACTAATTTAAAAATAGTATTTGCTATCAGATTAAGTACATGTATTTGTATACAATACGTATCATCATTATACATTATTATATATTCAGGTTTTTCATCAATACATAAAACATTTTATACAAACAACTGAAATTAACTTAACATGATGGTCTGTCTGTAGAGTCAATATTTATCAGAGTTCTGAAATGTGTCCAAAGCTTAAATATACACAAAGGACATACTCTTTTCACTTCTGTGTTTGTTATTGAAATAATATGGTCTATATGGTAGCCAAATGAGTTAAGTAGGATTTGAGCATCGAAGATTAAACCATTCTCCAATGTCAAATTCATGGAGCATACGTGACACTCTCATTATAAGATATCACTCATTAAAAACCTCTTTGATAACTTAAACCACCTAAAATGTTAAGGGTTGATTTTATTTTATTTTGGGACTGTTTTTCTATGATTCTAGGGACTTTTTTGTGAGGGGAGTTTGGTGAGTATTTTGTCATTGATGGGTTTTTCCCTAGAGAAAGCTGTCCAATAAAGTTAAAATTAGCTTGTCTGGTGGAATCAAAATGTGAAGTAGGTTACTTGAGACTTGGTATGCACCACTGAATGAAAGCTTTTTTTTGTTCCTTCTGCTTTAACCCAACATGTTTTTAGATAAGAGTTATTTACATTTATGACCAAAGACACATCAAGCCTTTTAATTTACCCTTCCATTAATTCATTGCTTTCCAAGCTTCAGCACATATAGGAGCAGGCTGTTCCAATTTTAGTAGCAATGTTTAAAATCTTAATAATGCCTGAAGAAAATTCCACATAGTGGGAAATGAAGAAAACTATTATTTTACATTGCCATCTTTATCAATCCAGTAGAAAATAAAAAATACAACTGGAAAGATGTTTCATCCTGTACAGAAGTAAATTCTAACATCTAAAAAGCTTTTCAAGATAGTTTCAGCTGCATGGTCTCAAGATAAACATCTTTTGGGAACACATCTGTATTTCTTTTTGTTCAGAGCTAACAAAATAAACCATGTCCTGTAATTCTGAAGCTCTTTGAGGAAAGGTAATTGAAAGCTTTTGTCGCTCTATCTACAAAATCCAGTGAAGACCTGTGTACAGGGTTAAGCAAAGAGTTAACTTTCTAGCTATCAAGAAGCTATGTTTTGGGTTTATGTGCTCAGGAGAATAGTTGATAAGAAAAGAAGGTTTATAATTATTGCTAGAATACTTCAAGCTCTCTTTCTGCTCTCCGCAGCAGGTCAGGGGGGTGAAGGAGGGTTGGGAGGGCCCAGCGCTGGCTGTTGGCCCAGGATTCGTTCTTCGGTTACTAGATTGAGAACCAGAATAGTCAATAATCTATTCCATAACATACGCATCATGCCCAGTATATAGGCAAGGACTCCCGGAAGGATCGCTCTCTTTGCCTTCGCTTCCTGGTTCCAGTGGCTTTTGGTTTTGGTCCTCTCTTCTGGCTCTGCATTGCTCTCCCAAGGCCATTCCCCACGCACCCCCCGGGATTGTTAGCTGGGGCCAGACATGGACGCTCGGACTGTTATCTACGTTCCGTGAGTTTCGAGACCCTCCATCTCTGGGGGATCGTTAGCTGAGGCCAGGTGGTCATTTCCCCCCCCCCACCAGTCAGCTCTCGGTCTGGGACGCTCGAACTGTTATCTCCGTTCCGTGAGTGCCTCCAGGAGTGGTGCACCCCTCCATCTGGGGGAATCGTGAGTGTAGTTCTGGGATTGTTAGCTGGCAACAGGCTGACCCTTTGGTCATTGGGCTGGGGGGCAGTATCACTGTGTACTACTCATTCTCTCCCTTTTCCGGGATGGTTGGCTGGGAGCAGGCTGGGCCTTTGGTCATCGGGTGCGGGGGGGCAGTATCACTGTGTGTCACTCATTTGTATATAGTATTATTTTCAATGTTATTGCAGTTTAGTTATTAAATTGTCCTTGTCTCAACCCACGAGTCCTCTTTTCCATTTACCCCTTTAATTCTCTCCCCTATCATTGGATGGGGGTGAAATTGTGTGAGCGGATGTGTGTGGTTTGGCCCCCAGCCAAGGGCTAACCCATCACAACCTGTCTATAGCTTACTTGGTAATATTATGAGAAAATAAGGTGGACAAATATCTAAAAGCAAATTAGTGCTTTTTATATGCAGACTAAATAGTATCTCTAAAACTTAACCTTGGATTTCACATTTGCAAATGATGAGATATTTTCAAATTTCAGAGCAGTTTGTTTCAATCACATTTTACTTTTCAACTATTCCTAGTACAATTTCTCTTTTGTCTAAAAATATTCAAGGAGTCAGCAACAAATTATTTAAATTTCATCTGTGTAGAAATTAACAACTATGTGGAATATTTATTGGCATATGCATGATATGAAGTGGTGGCAACCACAGAAGAAAAGATTTTTTTTTCAGACAAGACTTCAATTTAATTTTAATCAATGGCTAGGTTGCTAAATTTTGCAAATTTTTTGCAAACCTTCAAAGGTTTGATTGATTCAGTCTCTCCTTCACAGATGATGGAAATAAACAAAGTAGGAAATGTTCCACAGAGTGGAGGAAAAATGTCCACTCTAGTGACAAATCAAGATACTTTCAGTAGGCGAAAAGGAATCACCCTTTAAGTTATGTGTGATCAGAAAATCACATAGAGGGCTGAAAAAATGTGTCTTCTTGTGGAAAATTTATCTAGACTGGAAGTGGCATCTCCTTTTGTACACAGATAGATGATTCCTCCACGATAGAGGTCCACATAGAGAAGACAAGACTTTCGTTTCCAACAAGATGATTTAACATATCTGTATGTTTCTATAATAACAGATGCTACCAAAATATATCTTTTGCATCTTTTGCTGAAGATCAGCATCCAAACAATAGAGATAAAATACACAAATTAAGGCCATACACGAGGGGCAAAAAAAGCAGAAAAGAGATTCTGTCCAGATGAACTAGAATCGAAATATTCAGTGTAGATTTTAAAATCAGAGATAAAAATCTACACACAAACACACACAAAATAACCCCTAAACCCAAAACCAAACAAAAAACCCCACCCACAATAAATCTAGTCTCTGTTAGATTATTAAGTTTTGCCAAAATCATATTTTCTGTGAATTGCCACTTTACTGTACAAATCCAGTGACTTTGGTTTGGTATACAGTCCTTTCCTGACTCTGAGGTCAGGAATCCACCTGATTTGCAATTGTTATGACATAAATAATCACTCTAGTCTAATCACCAGGTGAGTTTCTGTAAGCAAAGAAAGTAAATTTTCAGGATTTGGTCATGTATTTTAAGATGACCTGAATCGTACCTGCTTTTGTCCATGGAATAGAAGGAGAGTCGAGATAACAGGATCAGATGTCGACAGCTCTGGTCCCTCAGGTGCACCTTCTGTTCGCATGGAACACCTCGGGGCATTGCCTTGCTTCCCGCAGGGACAAGGTACACGTGTGTGTGCATGTGCCAAGTGCTAGATCCGCCCAATCAGAGAGGCAGGGCATGTAAAACCTAATTTTGGCTTTAAGATCACAGACTAAGGAATAACGACGAATAAAAAGAAAGGACAGTAGCATGACTAACTCTACTGCTAACACTGACCTGAGGTAGTAAATACCTGTTTGGTTGCTTCAGATCTGAACAGAGCTTCAGCTGAGTGTGCCTATACCCAAGCACTGTCTGGGTAGCACAGGTGTATTATGACAATAAAACTCCCACAACATAACTCAGGTGATGCAGACACAGGTAACTGAAGGTTGGATGTGTTTTCTTTTTCAGCATGAGGAGGTACATTACTCTGGCCAAAGGTGGAGAACTGTAGTAGGCACTGCAGTAATAGATCAGTTAAGATAATTTCTCCTTAATGTTACTTACTACTTATTTCAGTATACACACCAGTCTGAAATACATGCAAACGCATCTGAGAGTCACTAGGGACTGTTTTGTGAGAAGCGATACTCAACCTGAGCAGTACAAACATGCTGCGGGCTAAACAAGCTGGGCTAGAGCACTACAAGAGCTTCTCCGCTTTGAAAATTCCCATGAGCATTGACAATGTGTCTATGTCACAGAAACAAAGCAGAAGAAGGGTATAATCAAGCCAAGCCGAGCATGTAAAGAATCATATGGGAGACGGGAATGAGCAGCCACTTCTGTACAGTGCGTGGCGATTTCTGTTTGCAAGCCAGATGTTTCACTGACAACACCTTCAGATGTTGCATGAATATTTCAGTGCAAAATGAGCCCAAGATACAAATTAATGAGTTCTTTTTTCAGAGCCACTTAGATATGCCATTACAGCTAACAACATTCTCCCTTTCAGACACAGCTATTTTATTTGGATAAAATAGAATTCAGCCCAGGAAAACTCTCTCTTAAAGAATATATTGCAATGCATAGAAATATGTGTTGTAAGAATTTGTAGCAAAGACTATTAGATATATAGAGCCTGTCAGATGAAAATACCATGACACAACAAATCCAGGACAAGTTAATGATATCCACAGATTAATATGGTCTGGAGTTGCAAGACCTTTCTCATCTGAGTATTTTCTTCATTCCACATTCATATTCTATTGAATATCTTTTGTCCTCATAAGAAAACAAAAAAATTACCAATACCTCTTTAATAAATCAAGTTGCTTGTTCCAGCTGAAAGTCTGGATTGAAAATCCTGAGCTATGATCTCCTAAGGCAGATGTTAGGACTGTAGACTTCTGCTTTCTGGTGTATTTTGCGAAAGTTATCTGTATTTCTGAGAACAGAAGTGTAATCTCGGTCCTCTGAAATCACAGATATTTTTGTTTTGGACATGCCTGATGCATTATTTTACACAGGAGGTTAAATTGTAACATTTTTTGCGGTAGAATTCATTTAGAAGAATATAATCTTATGATTACCTCATTCAAAGAGATGTTTAAAATAAAATAAATTGTTCCTATTAAGAAGAAATGCAGTAATCATCTGTCCCTCAACTCTACTGCATTCCTTCCTTCACACCGTTCATTTGCACTGTATATTTGACAAAAGCTCTTAGTTAGCTTCACAGAACTTACACTGGCTTACGTTTTTGTGTACTGTACATCCATTAGTGAACTACACTTTGAAGAGACTTTCTATAAATTATCAAGTTTGCTGTGCATCTTAAGGAAGGTAACAGCTAAATTTCATGGTGAAGACGTCCATATTGTCTTTTTCACAGAATCACAGAATCACAGAATGTTAGGGATTGGAAGGGACCTCGAAAGATCATCCAGTCCAATCCCCCTGCCGGAGCAGGAACACCCAGATCAGATCCCANACAAGATTTCATTGCCTTTAAAACGTGACCTTTTATTAGAGAGCCAAAACAAATCAAGTGGCTGTGATGTGCTCTCCAAGAAACAGGTGTAACAAACAGATCCTTTTTGCGTTAACCGTAAGGCAGTCCAGTTTTTTCTGGACTTCTATCCTTTTCCTGATATAAGATACTAAAAAAATTATTCAAGAATCTCTCCCTGCCAGACCCAACACTAACTGTTCAGGGTTTACCTGTGCACAGCTGATATGCTCTCTCTCAAAGGTGGCATTGTTATTATTGCTGCTGCGGTTACAGGGAAACTTGGGACAAAAGACTTGGGACAAAATTCCCTATGGAGACTGTCACATATCCAGACGTATGGACTACTGGAGGTTGTCTAAGTCCTGTAATTTTCTCACAATGTAATGTTACAGTTTTGCTTCGTCCTGTCTAATCTTCCACATTTCCATTTTGTCATTGCTTTTCAAATCCTGGCTAATGAGAGGATTGCACTTTCTTGTGACACCGGACTCTCATGTCGAGCTTGTAATTACAAGGACTGTATAGTGTCCTATTAATTGCGCATTTTTGCTGCTTAGACTTGTGAGTTAGTTGGTAATATCTATATTCAACCTTTTATAAGATGTTTTACATTACAGTAACTAACCACATATTCAGGACAGCAAATATTAGCCATTTATCGGCTTATTTCTTCAGCCAATTTCTGTGAAGATCTTGGATTTGACATTTTTGCTATGTTGTAGAGACTGTAGAACAGGAAAGTACATGCCATAAAATGTATTTATCTTTTGAGAGAGAACATCCTCTGATATACTCGTGCCTCTTTTGGCATTAGACTAATCAAATCACAGAATCACAGAATCACAGAATCACAGAATGTTAGGGATTGGAAGGGACCTCGAAAGATCATCCAGTTCAATCCCCCTGCCGGAGCAGGAACACAATTAGGTGTTTGGTTTTTTTTTAAGGTTTATATATATTTCACACTTTTAATTATATTTGGATCACATTATTGAACTTCTCTTTCCAGCTATTGCATCCATACATTACAATCACTATATCCAAATTAAGCCACATACATTCATATAGTCTCGAAAAATGGTAATACAGAAAAAATCAAAAGTCATAATAAAACTTCAAGAGTGAACAACACAGTACTGAGTAAACAAATGCAAATACACAATTTGTCTTCCACAGTGCAGGTATTATTTCAAATTGGGAAACTTTTACTTTAATTTGAATGGCTTTTGCTTTCTCCCTGACACAGTCCCTATCTTTGCAATAAAGTAATTTTTGTTAATTCTGTCTATCATGCTTGCTTCATGCAAGTTCTTTGGGGCAGGTTAAGCTTTTCCTATGCTGAATACCATTCCATGGTGCCTCATATAATGGAGCCTGGTATAATGCAGTATAATACAGCTCTCTAGGTGGTCTCGTCTTATGAATTTGAAATTCATTTTTCACTAACTGCTTCTTCAAGTTTAAGAAGCTGGACACTTGCATTAACAGTGGAAAACTTAGAAAAGGATATAATACAAAATGCACGTCAATATTTTCTATGAGATAAATTCAGTACAAGATGATTTGAAAAATTGACATTGCTAACTAGGAAGTCCCTTACAAGGCTACATCTTTATTTTGTTTTAAAAGGCACATGTAGTCCTCTGGATAGAGATAGCTGGCGTGATAATTCACCTAGAGAAAGATCAGTTGTTATGCCTATAGCTCAAACCGTGACTGAAAGATACTCAGAAATGACAAAAATAGACTTGGAATAGACCAAAGCAGAACTCAGAATATATGTGATGTAGATACTGAATGGATTTTCGATGGTATATAAATAGTTTATATTCTTCAGATAAAAGAAACATAACTGCTGACTAAATTCCTCTTTGTAATATGCACCAAAATGCTACACAATCTCAGTGAAAGCTCAGTTTTCTGTGCCTTTCAATGTGATTGATTGCTTTTTTAAATGTAACAATTGTTCTTTCTCATGTGTGGATATTCTGCAAACTTTGGTGCAAAGATTTCTACCAACTTTAAGAACTCTGACGTTTCAGTTCAAGTGAAGACAAAACTAAGTAATTGTTTCTTAGGCACTCAAAATATTCTCACAAAGCTTTGCACAGTTGCTGCTTTTCTGACAATTCCCAAAAAGCCTTTAATCATAGAGTGTATTTGTTTTGGTTATTAAGAGAAAACTTTACCACCTAAAGCTGAGGACAATCAACTTTTTAGAGAAGAGTTACTCTCTGGCATACCAAACTACCCATGTTTCTGAATATCTAAGAAATAGTGAAAAGGATCATGATTTGAAGATGCTGTGTACAACAGGAATGAGAACAATGTACTATATAGTCCGAATTAACTTTGTATATCAGTTTCAAATCTATGGCTCCAATGATACCTGCAAATAAGGAAGACATATAAACAGGACAGAAAAAAATGCCATGGAAACTCAGTGCTGCCTGGTAGGAAGGATCAAGTGTGATAGAGACACAAAGCCCACACAGTAACGACCATGCAACCAAGAAATATCGTATATTTAATGTATTTAATAATCTCCTGGAAGAAGGAACACTATATCTGCTTTTCCACAACCTAAGCAACATGAAATAGCAAATTACATTCCCTTTATATGCTTGTTTTCCTTTTGTCCTTGAATTGGATCTGGTATGGATATGATTTTCACACACCCAATTCTCTTCCTTTAATTGAACACAAATTAACATCTCCATTTGAGTATGTCATCCATGGAAAGATTTGCCTCTCTGGAGTGACAGCAAGGAGACATGTCTAGAATTAGTTAAAAACTAGCAGTCTAATGTGTGTATATATATGTGTGTGTGTATATATATATTCTAATCAGCATTCCAAGGGCAGGTGTTGTTATTCAGGGCATTTCACTTACGAAATATTAAATTAGATTAGGTTACAGAACCCATAAACATATCATGTTGGTGTGTTATAAGAAAGATAATAGAAGTAATAACAAATAGAATTTAGAATCACATTTTAATTAGTCATATGAACAGTTTAACACAGAAATACTGACAAAGCAGAACTAACAGTGTAATGAAGGTGCTTAAAGGTGTAGATAGGAGTAATCCTTGTAATATAAATGCAGTATTTAATAAGAATTTTTACTTAAAATAATGATTTCACTAAATCACTATAACTAGAAAAAGGCCAAATGAGAAGTATGCCCTATTTGACTTTACCTAGGGGAACAAAGACCTTTTTTCTTCAATATGAATCTTACTATGAAAAAAATATGCAATTCATGCATAAAATTACTCATATATTTCTTAGAATGTCTGATTTGTATTTCACATGAAGAGACGTAGTTAGGAGGAGAGGTGTCAGGTTGGCCTCCTTTCGATAATTCCTATATTTTTGAATTTGAATTATATTAGTGATCAGTCTATATGACCCTTTTAACTCTGAAATGGTCATCTGACAACTATATTTTCTGTAAAAATTGTTGGTAAATAGCTAACCTAGCCAATGTCCAAACAAAGTTCGGCAAAGAATTCATTGAAGCACTCAGTTCTTGTCACCCAACGAAGAAACCAAAGGCAAAGACTCAGTATTTTATAAAACAATAATCATGAAGTCCTTGAAGCATCCACATATCTACTGGTCAAGTGGTAAACTAGACAAAATTTAAATTAATATCTTGGTACTCTAAATGTCTCCAGAAGCAGCAGTACTTATGTACCACACACAGGATGGTGTGGTACTTATTGTGACTCAAGGAAACAGTTTCATTAATTAATATATTTGAGTTTCTGTGTAGTAATGATTGTCATGTAACTAAATTCAACACCTCAGTAAAGGAACCATATCCAAACAAACTCTGCAAATAAAAAGTGAAGCTTAAAATAAGAACAAAAGAAGGAGTCTATCCAAAGCAAAAACTTACAAAAACTGATGATGCTATATTTTGAATGCACCTACATAGCTTCAGCTACCACACTGGGCATTACCAAATGCATTTTAAGGTAGAAAATATTACTGTTCCCTTTGTACAGATGAGTCACTGTGACAAAACTCTTCAATGCTTTGCTCAGGATCATATAGACAGAAGCTACACAACAAGGAAACTCTGGTCAAATTAATACTTTAAGTATTAAACCCACCTCTCGTTTAACAATCTTAAATAATAATAATTTAAAAAAAAAGAGGAGGAAAGAGGAAAATGCATATCTAAGTTGGCAAGACTCAAGATGTTCACAGAACATGGTTTTCAAATAAGTTAGTGTTTCTCTTGTATTAAATCTTGCAGTGCAAAATATTGGCAGGTGACATAGGAAACAGGAAATGTAGGCTAAGGGATTTTAAATAGTTAAAGACACAATAATACATTATTAAAACTCATCGTCAGAATATAACATTCAGAGCAAGATATTAGCAGGAATTTAAAAAGGATTAAACCTTTACAAGAATAATGAGACCATCCATAGTTACTTTAGATAGAGTATAAAATAATATTTTTAGAAAAGAAATACAGGCCTTCCTCAGGGCATAACTGAACCATCAACTGAAGAAGGCAGGAAGAAAATTCACCTATAAAAAAAATTTTGTCCAACTTATAACTTCCTTTGAAGAAACTTGTAGATGATGCCATTGGAAATAGAAAATCATTGTGGAAGAACTATTGATCAAATTCATTTTGGCAACTTCTGTTCTCAAATCATGTATGTTAAATGCATTTTGCTATAGCAGTCTGAATATTGGCATACATGTTCAATTCCTTTGTACTGGTATAATCAGGATCTCACAGAATTTTCTGAAAACAAATAAGAGTAAATAGAAGTGTATGTTCAGAGCAGTTGAAAATTAAATTTAATTTCACTGAAAGAAGAAAGATCAAAATCTCATTAGCCTTTTCATCATTTGACTTGCACCTGCTGGCTAGCTTATTTATATTCACTTCTTGTCTAAATACTTAGATCTAAATTTAAAAAAAATTGTAGGCACACATCAAAAGCAGAACTTGTTATGCCAAATTTTTAATTATATTTCCCTGTAGTTTCTAATGTGTACAAATTATTTGCTCTGGAAAATATTATACAGTTCAAATGTTTGGTGAATATAGTATGCAGAAGAAAAGTGCTTCTAACTCTACCATTTTGCCATGTACACACAGTGGTTATTTAGATGTGTTACCATTACAAAGGTCAGAACCAGACACAAAATCTTGCCTTTGCTATACATAATGTCAAAAAAACAACCCACATGCAGAGATTGGTAATTTTTGATGATGTGCATAGTGACCCCTTAAGAAACAACAGAACTGAATGAGATCCATCATAGAATAATAGAATCATAGAATGGTTTGGGTTGGAAAGGACCTTAAAGATCATCAAGTTCCAACCCCCCTGCCATGGGCAGGGACACCCTCCACTAGCCCAGGTTGCTCAAAGCCTCATCCAGCGTGGCCTTGAACCCCTCCAGGGATGGGGCATCCACAACTTCTCTGGGCAACCTGTTCCAGTGCCTCACCATGCTCACAGTCAAAAAGATCTTCCTAATCTAAATCTACCCTCTTTCAGCTTAAAACCATTACCTCTTGTCCTATCACCACACTCTGATACAGAGTGCCTCCCCATCCCTCCTGCAGGCCCTCTTTAAGTACTGGAAGGCTGGTATAAGGTGTACCCAGATCCTTCTCATTTCCAGGCTGAACAACCCCAACTCTGTCAGACTGTCTTCATAGGAGAAGTGCTCCAGCTCTCTGACCATTTTCGTGGCCCTCCTCTGAACTTGCTCCAACAGGACTATGTCCTTCTTATCATCATGGGTGCCCCAGAGCTGGATGCAGTACTTCAGGTGGGGTCTCACAAGATCAGGGTAGAGGGGGAGAATCAATCTCCCTCAACCTGTGGGCCACAGTTCTCTTGATGCAGCCCAGGGCATGGTTGGCTTTCTGGGCTGCAAGCTCACATTGCCAGCTCATGTTGAGCTTCTCATCAACCAACACCCCCAAGTCCTTCTCCTCAGGGTTGCCCTCAATCCATTCTACTCCCAGCCTGTATTTGTTCTTGCGATTGCCCCAACCCATGCGCAGGACCTTGTACTTAGCCTTGTTGGTCTTCATGATGTTTGCACAGGCCCACCTTTCAAGCCTGTCAAGGTCCCTTTGGATGGCATCCCCTCCGTCCAGTGTGTCGACTGCACCACACAGCTTGGTGTCATCAGCAAACTTGCAGAGGGTGCACTCAATCCCACTGTCTCCAACAAAGATATTAAACAACACTGGTCCCAATATTGACCCTTTTGGAATGCCACTTGTCACTGGTCTCCTCCTAGATATCAAGCACAGCTCGCTGAGTGTGACCATCCAGCCAGTTCCTTACCCTCCAAGTGCTCCTTCCATCCAATCCATGTCTCTCCAATGTAGAGGCAAGGATGTCATGCAGGACAGTATAAAAGCCTTTGCACAAGTCCGGGTAGATTATGTCAGTTGTTCTTCCCTTATCCACCAGCTCTGTGGCTCTGTCGTAGAAGGCCACCAAATTTGTCAGGGACAATTTTTCCTTGGTAAAGCCGTGTTGGTTGTCACCAATCACCTCCTTATTTTCCATGTGCCTTAGCACAGTTTCCAAGAGGATCTGGTCCATGATCTTATCTTGCTGGGTACAGAGGTGAGACTGACAAACCTGTGGTTCCCTGGGCCTTCCTTTTTTCTGTTTCTAAAAATGGGGTTATGTTTCCCCCTTTCGAGTCAATGGGAACTTCACCAGACTTCCAAGACTTCTCAAATATGATGGATAGTGGCTTAGCAACCTCATCTGCCAATTCCCTCAGGACCTGTGGCTGTATCTCTTCTAGCTTAAGGGTCATTTCCAGTGGTAAGACAATGAACTTTTTCTGAAAAGGCAAAACTTAAAAGTCCTCACCACCTCAGGAATGTTTTTTCTACAAGGAAATTTTCAATACTGATGACAACAGTGATTTCTTTGAACACAGAGAACATGTGATACTTCACAGGCTGGTGTTTTATGGCAGTACATTTAACTCAGGGTTAGCTGTGTAGGATATTTTCAGACTGATTGAGTCTCTGAATAACTTGAAATGTCAGAAGGCTCTATGGTTTCCCTGCAAATGGGAAAGAACAATGAAATATTCTTGGTGGGTGCAACTGCATTGGCAAATGATGACTCCTCAGTGCATTGTCAGGTCTAATCCCCCACAGAGTCCATTAAGTACAAATGTAACTTAATTTCCAGCCTCCTTTTTGTGAAGATCCTGTCAGTTTGCTCTGATAAAAAAGAAAAAAAACCCAAAAAAACCCAAAAAAACCCAAACAGCTGAAGTATATCTTGTGGCTGAAGATACAGCTGAAGCTGAAGATATAGTTCCCTCTAGAAACTGCTCGTATAAGGCAGTATGGAGGAGTCCACCCCTCATTTGGCTGGATCCACTCTCCTCCAATGTTCTCCAACACTATCCCAGGATTTCCACACTTCTTATTTCAGGTACTTGAAACTGAAAGAAAACCCACATACACACAAAAATAATTATTTCTTAGAATCATGAGTTCAACATATGGGCCCTAAATGGCACCTAGAGTCAAATGTTGTGTAGTGTGGATACGGCCAATGAACTCAAGAGAGGGTGAGCATTTGTGGATGAAAAGTGAATACACACCATCCCAACCAATCTGAGACAGGTGTATTTTGCAGTATAGATTTAGCATGTATGAACATTGAGGTTTTACTTCAGTCTTCTCATTTGCTCACGTAGGAAATTAAAATCTGTCTATAAACTATAAATGGTTCAGAGAAAGTGAATAGAATATGGTTAATCACTACTGGCAACAACTAGGATTAGTCACTATTGGCTAGCATTGTAAAACTGCACTACCAACAAAATTGCTTCACTGCAGGTGTAAAACAAAGAGAAAGGTGATTTTTTTTCCTTCTACCTTTTTTTCCATGCTTTTCACACTATGATATATTTAAATGGTGAAACTGATTGCCAGAGTTTGTCTTGAAGATCAGATATATGAGTGGTTTGGAGAAAAACGATCAGACAATCGTAAGTCTAGTAGTAGTTATTCAAACAATATTCAAGACATTTTGGATGCAACATCATACTCAGGAAGGCGCTACCTCATTGCTTAACAGAGACTAAAAGGCATATAGTTAAGCTGCCCATTTTTCTTATTTTTCTCCTGTGTGTCCAGCATTTACCACTGCCAGAAGGAGAACAGTTGGATCACACACTGTACAGCAGTTCTTACACTCTTACATAGACTATGAAAACTCATCCTGTGAAGTTGTCCTAAGAAACTAACAAGTTCTACTTTTCCTTTTCAGGTTTGGCTTCTGTAACTCCTAGTATTCCAGGCACAAATGGATTTTATAGAAGTTATTTACATTTAGAGTAACATGCAGTCCTTCACAAGAGGAAGCTATCTCACTGTTTCATAAATCAAGTAAAAAAATTAAAAAATCTCAGTTTGTAATGATGTTTGAAATAATCACATTTTGACTGGTCAAATTTTGGCTATTGTTTTTAACATCAGAAATTGTTGATACAGGGCTTTTGTTTTGTTTGTTTGTTTTTTTTTTTAATAACTACTATTTTGGTTTAGACTTGCTAGCTTAAAAATCACAAATCCATTTTCACAGTTCATATAAAGCTCAGTGTACAATTTCTAGCACAGCAAGGAGAAACTCAGTAGATAAGTAGAGAAAATGATTTTGAAACTAAAAGTCAGCGTTTTAAGGAATTTGATTTATAAAATGCAATTTTTTGCTTTTAGTATATCCTTGAAAGTCATTATGGCATTTTTTCTAGTTAACTTTCTTCAGTATGCCTGGTGATGGAAATAGACATTTACAATATTTAAAGTAGTTTTATAAATGCTATATGAAAACTATAGTTACCTTTATTTCTCTGGTACTATTTTACATTAATGTTTTGGTGCACAAGAAAATGTATTTTCACAAAAGCAAAACAGGATTATATGAGCTAAGCCTTGAATTAAAACAAGGGAAGTAAATATGAACAAAACAACAGTTCTGTTATGACTATACTGCAACATAACTACCATTTTATCTTAGAGAAACCTAAAATACAAATTCTATAGGAAGTTGTGCTCTAGAAAAGTTTGAAAAATGTGGCTTTAATCTATTTTGGTGTTCTGACTCTGGGGGCCACACTCTGATTTTGGGGTCACAGTTTCTGAGAACATCCTAGAGCAGTCCTAAGGCTGCTCTGAAGTCCAGGAGATGCCAGGTCTGCCTGGATGTGCCTGCAGAGGGGTGACACACACCCAGCGGTTCACATCAACAACTCTCCCCCTTGAACAAGAAAGTCAGAAAAGGCTTGGTACAAGAAATCTTCAATGTGATTTTACTGCTAAACTTGAGCCTAGAACCTTCTGTTATGAGAAGTACTGACTGAATATGGGGCTGCTAGCTCTTTACTGTATGAAAGTCTCCACGGCTGCTTACAGCTGCAGGGACTGTGTTTCTCTCTGAATGATGGAAAAGCAAAGAGCAAAGCCAGAGAGGACTAGTGACGTGATGAGAGAGGACTCTCACTGCTGGAGATGGATAGGCTGTATGTACTTCTGTTGCTGCTGCTGTTACTAATTTATTTAGCATTCAAACTAGAATGTAGTAAGGAGCCTTTTGTCACATCATTTTTTAGAACCAGACACCAGAAAGATGGAAGTTAAACAAATTAAAAACCTGTTCGTTGCCCCAAGCATGTTTTACTTTGTAATTTGGTTCAGTTCATTTCAGCATTCCACTTTTAATGGCTCACTTAGTTAAACTTGAACTTATGATTACTGTTACTACTTCTAATAAAGGCCTGCTTTGTGAGGGCTTCATTACTGTTGCCTGAGGATAACAGCTGCTAATTTGTTTTATTACTATAATATATTTTATTTAGATTTTTCTTTTAAAAACTGCTGGCTGTGGTGCTTGCAGTCATTGTCTACTCTAACAGCTAATCTGCAGAGCTGGCATTGCCTGCAGGACATTGCATGTGGTGGGTCTGTGGATTGACGAAACCGATCTACAAGTGTGCCATTTATGCTACAGGCTTGCTTCTTGACTTTGACAAATTTCTTTTTCCTCTGTAAAATACAGATGGTGATACCTGCATTCCCTGTTAGGGGCTTAGATGCCTGCTGGAGAGCAGTGCTAGATAAAGAGCAGCATGCTTTCTAGCAGAGGTTATACCTCGGTGTTTTATTACACTTGTACACTGGAACAGATTCACTGTCCTGTACAACAATTAAGGATTTTCATTTGGGAACTCTGCTGTTAGAGGTCTATGGGACAGACTCAGTTCTTATTTGGATTTGTGTAACAAATACAAAGTACTGCACTGTTATCATGCTGCAGTTAATTGGATTATCTTGGAAATGTATAACTGATACGTGAATCCAAATGTATGGCCCCAATTCAGAAGGCAATCTGGGTTCTGAACTAGTTATTTTGGCACTTTTGGTTTTCTCTGATGTGCAGTATGAGCAGATTACCCCCTGTTAGTCTCCCGGGGCTTGGCTGTTCTGGCTGTGCTTAGCAAGCACAAAAGATTTGCTTTGCCCAATAGGGTCCTGATGCAGCATATTCATAACTGCCCCACCAAAATCCCTCCTGGAGCAGCTTGTGTGCTTCCCTGCATGGAGCTGAGCCTCCAGCCCACCACCGTTTCTCAAGGATGCAAGGCACAATTAAGACCTGCATTTTCTGATCCCTTGCTCAGACTAAAGATTATCTGGTCTGCATTTCCTATACTTACATCTGAGTACTGACATATAAATAATGTCTAATTTACCTACTATTTCTGCATTTAGTGATTATAATTAAACCTAAACTGTCTTATTTTCTATTATAAAAATAGCAGAACAAAACAAGTACTGCATTGTTTAAAAATCCCTGTGCTTTATCTTAGAATCAGGCTATGAACTGATCTTCTAATTACTTTTTGGATTTATTATGCAAGCAGTTGCCTATTTTATCTAAAGCTGTCCACTGAATACTTTTCAGTAATTGAGAAAGAAAATGTGGTTCAAACAGCCAAGAGCGGAGAAGGAGGACTGTAATACTCATCTTTAGATTTGTGACTTAGACTAAAAAGACATGACCTTCCTAAAATCACTTTCTGCTCATTGGACAGATATAGGACCATTCCAAACATCTGGATGAAACAGCTGACAACTATTTTGCCCAGCACCCAGGTTCTCACACAGAAAAAGTGATCCAGTGGGCATTGTTCCCCAGCACACCATCAGGAACAAAACTAAACCTAATCTATGAAAAAAGCCTAGTTGCATTCACCAAGAGAAGATGAAATATCAAAAAATCACAAGAGCAAACAAATTAACAGCAAGCATGGTGGAATTTTTCAGACTGTAATTTATGAACATAGAGAAAGCAAACTGCAAGTGTCATGTCCAGTGAGAGTCTGGAAACTTAGGTACATGCCATAGGAACAGAACATGCAAGAAATTTCCTTTTTTTTTTTTTCTTCCAAAACCCTCTTACCTAAAGAAGGTTGATTGTATCAGTAAACCTGGTGTGTTCCATTTGTGGCTGTTCACCTCCGACAACTCTGAAAGCCAAGTGGTTATGAACCTTGGGCCACCGAGTTTAGGTAGGTAGTTTTGAAGGCGTGGGTCTCAGTGCTCTTTTGGGACAACTGATTTCACAATAAACCACACCACCGACCTCTGCTGAAGGTAATCAGTACTGCTCTCTTTTTAAACTCAGTTTAAAGAGTAATTGTTAAAAGGGATTCTCCCTTCAAGTCAAGCTGCAAGGGCTGGAGATTGAAGGATTGTTTGGGCACCAGATCAAGGAAGCAAAGACCATAGATGGGACAGAACTGCCTTAGCTAAGGGACAACTCATTGGCACAAAAGCACTGAGGTACATACACATTTTTCGTGGAAACATTTATGCTGCAAGAGGAAAGAAATTTCCCTTGGTGCAGTGAAAAATGTTTAACTGGATAGTGCTGAATTTTGTGAAAAGGACTGTACTTTGGGGTTGTTGGGGTTGTTCAGCCTGGAGAAGAGAAGGCTCCNAGGGTGTCCCTGCCCATGGCAGGGGGTTGGAACTTGATGATCTTTAAGGTCCTTTCCAACCCAAACCATTCTATGATTCTATGATTCTGTGATTCTACTGGATATGCTATGAAGGAGGTGTAGTTTGAAGCTTCAGTAAATCCTATCCAGTCTTATGTTCTTGTCACTATTTCCACCTAGTATCCCAGTGCTCCCTTTGAGTTCAGCTGCAACGCTAAGTCACTGAAAAACCCTAATTTGGAAGGAGGCTCTTCTGTTCTACAAATGGCTTGCAGTCACCAAACATCACTGAAAATATCGAATATCTTTCCTCACAGGTGGATATGAAAGGCATCATACATCTGTAAGAACTTCCATTCATTCTGTAACACAGCGTCAACTTTAAGTACAACTAAAAATTTCAGTGCAACCTCAAATTTTGCAGTTATCAAACCAGGACACCCCAGATTTCACAGTGTCACTTTACAAACATGGATCGACATTATCATTCATGGAGAAATCAAACTTGGATGTTCCTACAACAAAAAAGAAAGTAGGGGAAAAAAAACCCCACCATGATCATCTAGTAGATTGCACAGGTTTTCTTTGACTCAGTCCAGGACACAGAGAGCAAAAATGATTCAGGGAGCAAACAAATGTAAAGGAAATGTAATTTCATTAGCAAAAGGCTAGGATAATATTTAAAAGAGTTTTAAGAACAGGCAGAGTGAAGGAGGTGGGATACACTGCAAAGGGAGAAATGGATGGCTAAGGAGGAACAGCTGCAGTTTCCTTCTGAGGGTTTCTGTAATTTAGATTTTCTCTGCTTTGACCTTGTTGACTGTTTAATGCAATTACCTCTTTTCCTTCTATTTTCTCACCTGAAGTTCTTCAAAACTGTTTGTCTTCCTCTTTCATCCTTTCACTGCTCCTGCTTCCATCACTGACTTTCTTTCCAGCTTTGTTCCTATCAACTTCCTTAAAGAAATAACAGGGAACCAAGGAATTAGCAACATCTATACCATACAGCCTTCTTTTACAACTTTTTTTTTCTTCATTTTGTGCTCCTGACTTTTCTCAAAGGGATCTGAGTAATATGCAGTGTTGAATCCATAATAAAAAATTTTCATCATGGAAACAGTGTTGAAATAAGCGTCTGCCATAATATCTGCATTTTGGTTTGTTGGTGTGTAAATTTTTGGAAAAGCAGTAGTAATCTTCATATCCTAGTGAAAGAGGATAAAACAACTCTCCTGCTTGCTCCTCCAGGGAGCTAAAAGAATTTGTCACTGATAAGGAAGTCATTTAGAAGGCATTTCTAGGATATCAGTCAGGCTTATAAGCAGCACAGCAGGAATCATATCAAGGAGACCAAAGCAATTAGCAAGCAAAAGTCAATTCCCTGGAGAGACTGAGAAATGTCTGAATTCTGCTACTAGCTGGCCTATGCTGAAGTTTTGACTGAGCTGTTGGTTGAGTTTATCCCTGATTAGAAAGGCCACCAAATGTTGTACTTCTTAAAAGTGGTAGAAATAGGAAGCACGTTTGACAGTCATAAGCAATATATTTTAATCCATTTAGAAGTGCAGTTCCTCCAATCCCTCAAGTAATTTAGGACCTGTATTTTAGAGAGTTTAAGGTCTCCGAAACCTGTTAATTCAATAACTGAATTAACTATCATGCTCTGAATGATCATTAATAGCCTACATGTCCAGCAAACAATAAGAATGGGAATGTAGGGTCCTAAATAGATTTGGTTCTTCTTCATACTCAGTTATTCCTCTGTTAAATCTCCATTCAAAGTCTGTCTCCAATCATTGCAGAATTATTGATGAATAAAGTGAAAGTTTCTGTAAAAGTATGTCATTTTCTTCCCAAATATTTCCTAACAATACTTTTAGTTAATAACATCTAAAATGTTCATCATACTGTTGAGGATGTTCCTGTATTTGTGATAATTTTTAATTTTTAATAATTATTGCAATAAAAACAGTTTTTGAGCAATCAATGGATTCATTACCACAAGAAAACAAATTTTCTAATTTAATTACAGGGACCTTGGACTGCTCAGTAATCACACTTGAAACTTTATTTCTAAATCTGAGCAGAATCGCAGCTCATCTTCCTAACTAGAGTTAATAGACCTTCTCTAATTAGTTCCCTTTCCTGCATAGATCGTTCTCGACCTGGACAGAGATGGAAGGAAAACATTGGTCTGCAGTTACAGTAGAAAGGAAATGAAGAAATGAGAGAAAAGAACAAAGAGTGGAGATAAAATGGAAGAGATTAATGAAAGAGGGAAAGATAAACCCACATTTTGCATATGCTAGGTTTGTTTCTTTATTGGTTTGGTCATAACATTAAGAAATTTCCATCTGTGGTACTGTTATTTGCCCAGGTCTGCTCAATGAGGCTCACCAGTGAAGCTGAGAGTCCTGAGATGGAATAAAACATTTGCAAGCTTTTACAAACTCACTGCAGAAAAATGTATAAGAGAGAGTGAAGGTGGACTGGCTTGTCCAATCATTATTCATTATAAACTGTATCTTACTTATAAGATAAAACTCTTTGTTATTTTGGCTCCTGGATCTGTGCCTTTTCTAGTTTAATGGATATGATTTTGACTTATCTCTGGCACAGTATTGTTGAGTATACTTTGAACTATTCTCTCTTTGAGCCCTATTTTTTTTTTAATTTTGGCTTTTTAAAAGTTAGTGTCTTGATTCAGTTTGCTCTCTCTGACATCTGAGATGCTCTCAGGTCTCCTCTCTGATTTACTGCTGGATTACTTGTAAATCCAGTGGAATAGTGCCATCCCTGTAAGGGTGCCTTAAACAGCACTAGATATGAACATTTAGGTGGTTGAATAATGCTCATATCCAGTTTCCACACTGACTGCTTCTGCATTTCCACAGGATGATTCATCCTGTCTACATTAAATGTTATATTTTGTTCTGTGAGGAACCACTCTTACCCATGCTGCCCTTCCTGGGCTGCCTAACTGTCTCCATTAACCATAGAGCAAATTAGACCAGATATTTAATTTTTGGACTGTTAAAATCAGATTAAGTGAAATCTAGCCCATCTCTTCATCTGTCATACTGATTTTATTGACATTCATTGTTTTAGGTTACTGGTTACAGTGAACTTGCACTTCTCTGAGCTGAGCTGAAAATTAGTGTAGCTTTCCTTTGATAATCCTTATTGGTAACTGTCCTGGGTTTAGTGAGACAGAGCTAACTTTCTTCATGATAGCTAGTAAGAGGCTGTGTTTTGGATTTGTGCTAAAAAGAAAACTGATAACAGTGATGTTTATAGTTGTAGCTAGGACAGTCCGAGGTCTTGAAGAGCCTCTCTGCTGTGCCAGTGTCTGCAGGTGCAGGAGAAGTTGGGAGGGAGCACAGCCCCAATTACTAGCCTAGGATTCAATCTTAGGTTTAGGACTGAGACCCAAATTTGCCAATAGTTTATTCCATATCATGCATGTCATGCTCAGTATATAGATAAGGGCTATCTGGAAGCTCAGCCCTTCTGCCTCTGGATCAGTTCTCTTTCTAAGTTGGCCCTTTTGGGGTGGACCCTCTCACTGGGTCATCTTCCCACCTTGGTCAGCTCTTGGTCTGGGACACTTGGGATCTTATTTCCATTCTGGAAGTGTGGTTTTGGGACTCTCCCTGTTCTGGGATTGTTAGCTGGGAGTGGGCTGAGCCTTGGTCATCAGGGTGGTGAGCAGTATCACTGTATATCACTCATTTGTATATTTGAATATATTGTTATTTTTCAATATTATTGTACTTTATTTATTACATTTTTCTCATCTCAGCCCACAAGTCTTCCTTTTCCCTTTACCCCTTTAACTCTCTCCCCCATCCCTGGAAGGGGGGAGGGCATGAGTGAGCAGCTGTGTGGAGTTGGCTCCCAGTCAAGGGTAAATCCGTGAGGGTTCTTTTACACGAAAAATAGTGGTTGAGGTTTTGGTAAGGCACATCTTACCAAACCATAGAAAACAAACTGCTTTCAACAGTTTCTAAGTGTTACTCAACTGTCATAGAGGATATGGGACAATGTCATGAATTATGGGGTAATTTATTTCAATAATTTTCAGGGAGTCTGTTACTAAACTGCTAAAGTATATAAAATGCTATTGATATCCTCACTCTTTTTCATTCTAAATGATAAAACCCCCCTCAAATAATATTTTTACTATATGGAGACAAACTACATCTTGCAATGGATACAGTAATCCACGAAAAAAATTAATTATAGTCACTTAACCATTCCATATGTCTGTCTTAAGATATGAGGTCAAATGCGAAAAATTCTCTCTCTTTCTAAATCAACTACTAGAACTGGAGAGGGGGGGAAAAGCAGCAGTTCTACAAAGATATCTCTTTCCTGAGTTACGTCTACACTGTAGTTTCAGTTTGGTGCAGGGATGACCTACTTAGCTTTATGCGAGAAAACTTGGTATAGCCCCAACATCTTACCAAGAAGCAAAGTAATTTTGCCTTATTCCTAGCTTGATGTTGCACAGAAAGACTCTTTCTGGTATCCAAGGTAGCTTGTTAAATATAACTGTAGGAATCTATCCTCTGTACTCATTCAAGTCTATTGTTTTAGTACTATTTGAAAGAATTTTATCCCCTGTGATTTCTCTGATATTTTTCTCTAAATAAACAAGACACTTATGATGTCTGCCTATATCTATCTACCTGTAAGTATTGGTTAGATATCTGACATTTGCAGGCAGTAGAAATAGAGGTTCTTACAACAGAGATGGAAAGATTATAGCTACCCCAGTGGAGCTGTCCTGTCTGGCATCACCTGCATTGCCAGGGGCTGCATAAGAAGTGCCTTGATACATTTATTAGATTTTGTTTGTGTTAAGAATATATCTCTTGATGCTGGATGTAAAAGGTTATTCTGCATCATGTTAATGTGCAAATCTAAAACAATTTGTAAATATCTCAGTCAGGCTGACAAATAGGGTTCCTGACAGTGCTGCCACTGGGGAAAGAAAAACACTAGGTCTGTGAAAGGAATTCCTCACACAGAAAACAATCTGACACCAAAAAACCCAAACCAGCTAAGGGACATGAAAATGCCTCCAAAATATGCTTCCCAGTCTGAATTGTGTGAAATTACGTCTGTAGAACACTGACAAAATGCTGCGCAGTGAACAACTTTATAAACATGTCATCACTTCACAACATGACTCAGTTCTGAAATGAAATGCATTTTCAGATTTGTACCTGAGACCGCCTAATATACACAGGTAAGCACAAAAAAGAGAGCATGTCATTGACACAAAAAAAGTTAATGCAAAGTTTAAAATGGAGTTGTTTACTCATAATCTGCCAGTCACAGAGTTGAGTCACATTATATTCATAAATAGCCCAAGGAAAAGTTTTCCTCCTAAGTACAAGCTCTGCTCAGTGTGAAGCCAGTAGGATCAGCTACAGGGCCACCTTGGCTCTGTCTTTTCTGTAATCCAAAAGAAAATGAACACAGAGACATGAAAAACAAAAACAAAAAAACCAGGACTGTACCAAATTCTTCAATGGTGAAAAGTCCCTATAGTCTGATACCAAACAGAAAGTTTGATGGCACAACTAGACCCAATATTAACAATATTTATGAATGCCAGTGTAGAAATTAATATACTGCATATAACTGTATATCTTATTGTGTTAATATGTAATCAATACATCAATATGACTACCAGCAGTATTACCAAACTAATTTTCTCTTCCCAGGTATTTTGTTTACTTTAATTCACTGACACAGGGCAATGACATGTCATGCAACACTGTTGTTCAAGTCAATATCCTTCTACTTATTACTGACAGAGTACAACATTAGCATTGGATACTAGATCCCAGTTCCTCCTACCACCTCACAAAAAGGGCTAAATTTTCCAATTTTAATACAGAATAAATTGCAATGACTGTAAAAGCTGTTTGCACCAACATAAGGCTTCTTTTCCACGTTGATGATTCTTTCCTCCACATATCATATCCATGTCCCAGACCAAGAAGGGACACAAGGATAATGGTGCTGGACACCACTGCCACACTGGAATACACAATCTGCACTCAGATTTCTTAGTTCTTTTATAAAGGAGGAAAAATTTGATGCCTCAATGTAAGCAGTTAATCCAATAAAACAGGAAATTGTCAACGTAATTACACCAAGTGAAAGATTCAGTTAGTTTACCTAAATGTAGGATCCAAGTGCTGTCTAGGATGTCCTAAGGTATGCTTCCTAGCCTTCATCTACTGATAGTTCAAGAAAGAAACAAATCTCCCTTCTTCTTTTTATCAAATGTCCCTGCACACACCTTAAATAACCATGACATCCCAAATGACAGTCCTGATGTGTCCCTTTTCCACATTTCCCACAGGCTTACCCTTAAAAATGTGACAATAAAAAAAGAGATGTTTGTCTTCTGTGTATTAAAAAAACACTTTCTAGTTATTATCTGCTGCCATAAGGATTAGAAGATATCTCTTTTCCCTTTAAAGTGAAGATGAAAGCTAGAGACTTGCATTATCTCTTGAATCTTGAAAGTATATCTTTAAGAAATCATCAAATAACTGCAAGGATAGCAGTAAAGAAGTGACATTAGCAGAAGGAGCAGTCCTAAATTATTTATTCAGGAAGGTCTCTGAGATATCTGTCTTAGCACAAGCTTCCGAACAGCCAAAATGCTGTGTGAATGAATGTCTCCGTCCATCCGTTTGTTCATCCATTCACTGATGCTCTTTCAAAAACTGACAGTATTTCTCTGCCTTTTCTCCCTTCCCTTCCTCCTGCCTTTTGACTCGCAGACTAATTGTTAGAAGAAAGTATTGGAACATAAGTATGGGAAGAGTATTTCAATTCACTTCTGAGTGAAAAACCTCCCAGTTGATACTTCCCTGGAAAGAGAGCTACCTAAACAGTGCGTTGATCTCCTCTAGGGAAGAGGATTTCACTGGACACATCTTTCCTATTCGCTCTCATTATTTGACCCAATGAGGTGACATTTGTATAAATAGAAATCTCTGTCCTTGTCTCTTTTGATGGAATTTTCAGTAAAAAGAGCTGGGTTATGGGGGTGAGGAGAGCTAGTTTAGTCACTGTGTGGTCTGCCAATAGCTGCTGGATTATTCAGGAGATTTTGGCTAAGAAATATTTTAGATTGAGATTGGATATAAAAGGTATGAGATGACTGTTTTTTTCAGTCTTTATTGATTAAAATTACTCTGAACAGAGGCATCACACCCAAATACCTGGAAAGACCTGTGCCTTTTAATCTAGGTCACTAGGCTAACGTTTTTTTATGGATTGTTTGTTAACACTTAAGTCCAAATAATTTCTTTTAAGAATTTTGGACTTGCTACAAAAGATCAATCTGTCTGACAACTTTCTGTTGGTATTAGACTCACTATGCATATATAAAACAGCATATGTTTGGCAACCTTGCATATGTTGTTCATCACTTATTTGCACACCATCTTGTGGAGCAGCCTAGAGGTAATTGTCAAGCAAAAACTGAAAAAAAAAAAAGCCCAAAGAGGGCCTTAAAAGTGAATAATACTGAGACTTTAAATTCCCAAAGGATTTTCAGTCAGATATTCAAAAGAAAATAACACAGACTCATTTTCTGCTTATGAAGAAAGAAATAAAGGAAAATAAAGAGGAAAAAAAGGTCTTTATTTTCCTCTCACTCTCCAAATGCTTCATATTATTGCAAATAACAAGTGTAGCTTGTGGAAAGAAATAAAGCAACTGAAAAGGGTGCACAGTGGTTCACTAAATTATTCATTTAATCATTATTGATCTCAGATGAATTAGCAAATGGTGTGCTCTAGCTGAGCACAAAGTTATTCATCTTTGAATTTAATCTTACAGGAAGCTGAGCTACATTATATTAATGAAAACCACGACAAAACACAATAGGCAATTTCCTCACAAAATGTTTAACAACATAAATTAAGAAACTGGCTATGTTCATATAGTCCAACAACAAAAATCAAAATTGTGACATTTGCACTACAATCTAATCAAAAGGATTTAGGAAAAGCACAAGGTGGCAAAAGCATTTCAAGGGCTGGTTCAGCCTTCTGATTGTCGTGTTACCAGGAGGGCTCAATCTCTATTCTACATTAACCATTAGAGCTGAGTGCTATTCTTCTGGATAAATGGAGCTAATATCATTTCATTTCTAGTGTAGTGTGGGGTTTTTTGTGATTGAAAGTCAAATGGTACCTGTGAATCATGTAGGGTTAAATAATGAAAAAAAAAAGTATATTATTAAAACCTCGAGTTAGAATATTTATGAGTGTGTCTGAGTGCTTGACTGTGAAGATATTTGTGAGAATATAGGCAGCAAAAAGTCCTCTTTCAGAAGCCAGGACAAAAAAGTAAAAAGCAAGCAGATAATGGTACTTATTGAATATTAGGTATGGCACCCAAAAGCGGTCCTGGAATAAGGCAGAGGCCTTACATTATGGGTTTAATTCTCTTCTTCTCGTCTTGCTCCACTGGTTTAACGGTGTACTCTTCAGGCCATTATATGTAAGGTGGAAAAACCTTTAAGCTTTACCGTGAAATCCAGTGTTCATAGGGGATTTCCAAGGAACACTAAAGTGAGACCTGTATGGTGGTCTCAATGATAATTTCTTTTCTGCAAACTGCATCCAAATGGCTAGCTGCACTGATGATATTGACCCAGTTTAATTGCTCACCCTGAAGGAAAACCTGTCAGAGCACAGCGCTGTGCATCGTGTGTGTCAGAAGCCTGAGGGACGGTCATCAGGCCAGCCCAAGCCAGCCCCACGCGGCACTGTGCTCCTGGCTGCCGTCTGATTCCTGGTGAGAACAACATGGCAAAGAAGGAGAGCTTCCAGGATTAACACGGGAGAGAAAACCAGTTTTAGCCATGCTACTCACAGAAGAACGTGTTTTGGTTCAACCTGTAGAGAAAATCCTGCTGTCCCACCAAATCTGTGAATATGTGAAACACACACACTGTTCGGGTACATGAGTTGGAATTTAGATCTGTGTATTTGAGGATGTTCAAATCAGAAAACTGTCTTAGAAATCTCAGCACAAGAACATATCAATAATACAACATCCCCGCTTGTGGTACAGCTGTGCAGGAGAAGCAGTAAGAGCTCTAATTTCACATACAAAGAAGCTGTGAAAGGCTCATTAAAAGAGATCTCAGAGGATGTAAGAGGATCTGTCCCCCCTTGACTGTTTTGTACACAGTAGGTGGGAGAGCTTGTCTATTCTATCCACTGAAGCTGCCTATTAACATTCTTCAATCCAGCCTACAGGGCCTGCTAAAAAATAGAGAAAAATGCTAACTGTGCATTTTTGTTGCAGTTTATTCCCTTATGCAGTAGGACTGAGCAGATGTAGTTAGTACAGCATCTTTGGGAGATGAAATAGAAGCAGAACACAAAATATATATGGGCCTCAATAGTAAGTGTTCCAAGTTAAAATGCCCTCAGCTCTCAGAAAAAGTTGTTGTTCTGTCTTCCAGGTTTGGTACGTTCCTGGGAGTACACTTGTGAAATGTGTTGGGATGTAAGGTGCTGTACAAATATAAAATATTGATATTTTGAAACTTGCTATAATCAGGAGTTACAAATCATTGGTTTAGTAAGAAAAAGCTTGTAAATTGATTTATTTCTCTTTGTGACCACCCAAAGCTGATTACACAGGCAAGTTATAGGAAGAACAATAGAAGTTTATCTAAGAATCTAGACCAGGGGCAGAGGAGGCATGGGAAACTTTCTGTACTTAAATTATAGGGGCTGGATGGACTTTGCTTCAGGAGTGAAACGAGACCTTCAGTTGCTCTATTAAAGCAATGAAAATCTACACCATGCTTCACACAAATATAGACGGACTTCATTTTTAATCCATAAATAATAGGGTTTTGGGTCAATCAAGCAATTAAAAATTCTTCAAGTGAAAGGTATTTTCCAGAGATTTACCATTATTCAAAATATATTCAGCCTTTACTGTATTGGTTTTGAATGTTAACATCAAGGCACCATAAATGTCCACAAATCATTAGCCCAAAGAGTACATACATTTACCTCACTTACTGAATAATTTGCGTATCCTATAGTGGGTGCGATAATGTTACATGGATGACTGGGTTTTTGCCTCGTAGCGCACTGCTGCTCTAGGAAATGGTATAAATGTTTGCTGTGGATTTACATCCAATAATTAGAAAAATGCCACAGAAAATAGTACTGGAAGAAGAAAGGAAGGAAATTTTGAGAAAGTACTCTGACAGCAATTCAGTACAACAACTCTTGTTCTAAGACTTGAGACATTCAGTGAAAGTTAAAAATCAGTAAGGTAAGTGTGGTTGTTTTGGCTGGAATAGAGTAAGATTAAACCACAACAGTAAGATACTAGCAAACTACAGCAGGCCTCCTTGTTTAGCAAGTACCTTTTTTACGTGTAAAAGCAGAATTTTTGCTACCTCTGCAGTTGTAACATATTATTATTGTATTACATTAGGTAATGCACTACGAATAATGCATAGGGCATTCCGTGTAGCTCATATGTTTTTGTGCAAAGTTTCATATCGAGGCACCTTCTTACATATTTGGATTTGTTTGTAAATTGGTGTGCAGAAAAAATTCAGAGCAGCTACTGGAAAACACTAGCTGGATGAATCAGTTGCCTACTGCTGATAGCAGCTGTTGGATTAACGGAAGAAAATTGCTCAGTGGGAAAACCAGCTGACAATCTGAAGGAATTTAAAGCAAACCAAATAATTTATTTTGTATTAGTGGGCTGAAATTTCCTCACATACTGTATAAACTCTTATTTCAACAATATGTTAAATTTAATGCACTATGTTTGTTTTCTTCAGTGATGGACTGCTAAACCAGAGCATTGGTAACTTGAATAATTTACTGAACTTTCCTGCATTTCACAGGCATGGTTAGTTGGACTGGTCCGTGTGCCCTAACAAAACTCTTCCTCCTGAATGGGAGACCTTCAAGTGGTTATGAAGCCTGACAAGAAAATAAATACGAGCAAAAATCAGAACAGTCTTATCACCTGATAAGAAGAAAGCTGGAAAAGTCCACAAGGATAAATTCAATTTGAAAAGTGACTGCACTGTAAATGCATAATATTGTTTTCAAGACTCAAAATAAATGTCAGAGATGACTCAGTCACTCCATATCTTCCTATCTCTGCTTCTGCAGCTACACTGCTTGAGAGAGGCTGGATACTGAAATGTCAGGGGGAATGTCAGGTAAGAAGTGGATACCCTCTGTTTTCTTCAGCAGTAACCCTGCCTTTTTATTGCGAAATTGCTAGTAAAGCACGTTCATTTAGGATTAATGGACTTTTAAGTACTAATATATGGAATCCGAGATAAGCTGCATAAGGCCAGAGAAAGGTCTTTACCTCTCAAACTCAAAGGTCTGATGAACAGTAGCTACTCCCCTTACTGCTGATTGGAGGAGAATGAAATTTGCCTTAAATGGGAGAAGCCAATTTCTTACAACTGTGTTAGCCTGTGCCCGTGGTAAGAGCCAAGCTGAGCTGACACCACTGTGTACAGGAGATGGAACGCTTATTTAGTTACCTTCAGCAATCCTCCTACCAAGGAGATGAGAAGACTCTGCTGTCTGGGCATCTGTTCCTGAAGTGGCTCTCTAAAAATCTGCATTAAGGATTGATCCATCCCCTGGAAGTGCCATGCTCTGCTCAGGCCCACACATTGGTATAAAATAGTGCTTGGAGATTTTTATCTCTCTTTGGTGCTTCTCTTCCCAAAAGCTAGATATTGACTAGCAATAAAATATATGCAAACGCATTACTTTATGAAACTTCAAAAGAATACCCCATTACTGGTGATAACATTTTCTCCTGGAAGAAAATTCTAAGCAGGTTTTTTAACTTAAGTTAAACCAGATGTTTTTGGAGAATATGTTGAATACTACAGATGGCAATGTTGAAAAATATTTTTCTGATGATACTTCACAATCTCATTCTCAGTTCGCTGGAAGTGGTTATATGATCTTTAAAGTCCTTTCGCACCCTAACCATTCTATGATTCTATGATCTTGTTCAAGACATTGTAGAATAACTTTTTCAGAGGAAAGTGGTTGTCGCTAAAGTGGTTGTCACAAAAAGATAAAATTTTGCTGTGTTGCAAGATATTGTCCTTTTGCTGGCCCTTAATAACAGCTAGCACATTAAAAAGAAAAAAAGTAGCAAGTTAAAATAATGCAACTCTGTGGAGTTTGTTCCAAGAACATCAGCAATTCCCATTAATTTCAGTAGGCATCAGATTAATTTCAGTAGGCCTCTCAGATCTCCAGTGCCGGTGGCTGGACAGATTCCCCAAATGATATGAGTTGGATTTTTCCTGCAAAATCAATGGTTGTGTTCTATCTGCAGCAGGTCAGGATAAAGCATTTCAGATGTGAGCTAATTTAATTTTTACGAGATATATATTTCATGCTTTTGACTTTGAGTTTAAATTTAACTCAACCTTGGACCAATTATATTGTCCATATGACCATATATTGCTGCACCCTAGTTTTGCCTTTTCTTATTACAAAGAGTAGTTATACATGCAGCTTTACTGGCTTAACACCTTTTATTTTTAGACAACTCTTGGTGGTGATGGCAGTCTACACCTATGCCCAATGCCTGGATTGACTCTCCCACTCACAGCAGTGCAGAGCTAGGAAATGAGTGTTTCACCTCTGAGCAGTTAGCTTCCCCCAGTCCTACCACGTAAGCATCCACTAGATGTTGTAAAGCCTGAGAGAGTACAGGCTGTTGCACCATAACCTGAAATTAAGACTGGCAAAACCAACACAACAGCAAACAAAT
Organism: Syrrhaptes paradoxus; assembly: GCA_013400615.1. Lineage (NCBI taxonomy): Eukaryota > Metazoa > Chordata > Aves > Pterocliformes > Pteroclidae > Syrrhaptes > Syrrhaptes paradoxus. The sequence goes on from VZTO01017806.1 coordinate 141,300, forward strand.
TAGCCTGCAGAGGGAGCTTATCAGCATAGTTACACCAGAGTCAAACCAAAGCATGCACACAATACTGTTCATAACGAGGATGTCACACACAGCTGTCATAAGTGAGGCATTTGTTAGTTGTGACAGGAAGGTGTTTTCTGCACAATGTAAGCACATAACCCCCTCAAACTACCCATAAAACAGAGCAATGACTAGGACCAGAGCTAACTTCCATTGAGCTTAAAAAGTGGTCTGAGATTACAAACATCATGTGTGTGCTTGTGCTGTGTCTGTGCCCATCCACCACTGGGAATTCCCTTGAGGAATGCTGTAGCTACATCCAGGTAGCAAAGCGGGTATATACAGTGTGTCAGTCAGCTTTAACGCAGATTACACTCTGCCCCGTGTAGTATTTTGACATTATTTCACGTAAAGGAGAGCTGAAGAAAGGGTCAGAGTTAAAAAGAAACCTGGCCACTTAAGACATGGTGTCCATAATTAAGAGAGTTAAATTAACATGCAAAGAACAAAAAGCTTGCTGCTAGGAAGGATAAAAATAATATACAATATAAACCAGAAGAAGTTAACTAATATACAAAAAAAAAAAAAAGCACTTGGACCTTAAAGCAAACAGGTAACAAAATAACAGTCAAGGTTATAATGCTATTGCCAAGAAGAAAAATCTCATCATCAAGATACCTGGAGTTACTTTCTCTGGATCATTTAAATACCAGCATTTGTCCTGGATGTATACTTTGCAGGTTTCAGAATTTCTCAGGTGTTTCCTAACTCCATTTTAGCCATAGGAGACATGTGACTTAACGTGCATTTTTATGCGACATAAAGCTAAATTGTTGATTTAAAGTACACGTTCTTCATGCCAGGAGGGTAAAACTGGAATAGCAGCCAGTTCTGAGTCAGTTTGCACCTCATTTTCCCCTTCTCATCTGCATCAGGCATAAACCCACTGCCCCTGAGTGGATCTAACCCCAAATGAATGACTGACAAAATTAAAAACTTCAGTTAAGTGGTTTTGGTGATAACAAAGCACTTAAGTGAAAATGCATTACTTTAACACTACTCCTATTCCATAGTTGTTTCCTTGTTTCTAATACTAAATGTATATTATGGGATGTGTATGTACAAAAAGAGCATTCAGGGATGAGAGATAAAATGACACCAGCAAGAAAGGGTTTGCAAAATAATTACAGTGTGTTTCTCTTGCTGCTACTGCTGTGAAGCATCTGAATTGTATGAATCAAAATGGGAACCATTATCAGATGTGAATAGGAGCCATAATTTCAGTCAATAAGACAGTGAAATAATGTCTATGAGATGATTGAACATTGCAATTACAGAAACCATACAGAGAGTGGAAATCTCAGAGGATAAGCTAAAAAGAGCAGCAGAATTGGTCAAAAGTCCACAGTTTTGCATCTCAAGATGCAAGCTTCTTCTATAGCAGGTTGGTTTGGGGGTAATTTTACTTGGCAAGCTTCAAGTAAAAACCATAGCCAGACAACATAAAAATCAAAAGAAAACAAAAGAAATCAACAAAAACCTCACAAGAATATGAAACTGAAACTGTTCCTGTTGCTTAATTCTGACCTGCAGCCCAAACCACCTGAACTGATTGATTTCTTTTTACCAGCCTAATGCAAACAAACTCAAAAAAGTATCACTAAACAAAATAATGATAAAAATGTATTCAGCTATGCCAGTGTAAACTCTAGACCTAACACTACTTCAGACTATGTTCCAAACATTGTTATGAATCTATTCTACATCTCAGCCTTATGGGCTTTGAGGTCCCCACTGTCCTCTGAATGCAGACCATCACTGACAGGAGCAAAGACTGACTTCACTGGGCACCCTTGTCACCCATTAAGACTGAAAACGTTTTTCAGAAGATGATGAAGTCCTGTTGATCCTGCACGGTTATTCCTGGTGAACCCTTGTCATGGGTGAGACAGAATGTACGACAATCTGTACAGATTTGAATACTGGGATTTATTTAAGACCTTCCAAGCTTAGGGGTTTTACCCTTCTTGATTGTTTCATGCACTTTCCAAAGCCACATTCACTCATTGCTGGGAAAGCTGGGCTGAGTCATGCCAGCTGTGTGCTATGAAGCTGCCCACAGCTACCGATCTCAGGCACCATCACCAATGTGTGTGTTGGTGCATTTCTGGGCTCTTCTCCTTTGCCAGAATCTTCTCTTCACTTTCAAGCCTGTTTTTCCCCATTTGAACACTTTGTTTGCAGAAGCACAATGTGATCAGCCCCCATTTGGTGGTCCTGCCATGTCTCCAAATGATTCAGTATGTGTCACTTCTTTCTAGTTCCAAGTGTTACGAAAATTCACAACCAGCTTGTACCAGTTGTATGTAGCAGGCAGTAGGCTTGTGCTTGTGAGTTCAGACATTCAGTTCAGACATTCACACACACACACAATTATCTGCCACCCATCGACATTCATAATCTGAAGTATTTTTCATCTACCCCAACACTCCAGCCTCATTCCCTTCTCCTTTGACATGCTTGGGCCCTTTCGACACCTTGAATTGTGTTTTCTTCCCAGGAATGCAATCAGGTGCCTGGTCTCACTCCAGGACAGAAGCTGGTCGCACTTGCTGCATCCCTTAACACAGACACATTGTTCCTTCCTAATAACTCTCCACAGGAATTTTCTTTCGCATTGACTCTGCAGGGTGGCTGAGGAAATGGGCTTTGCTAAGCTGAGGTTAGCTTTTGTGAATGCTCTTTTGTACTTTCATTTACACTAATGACCTCAAGGGAATGGTCCTGCCAAAAATTCATTTATGAACCTTTAGGGACCTATGCATTTTTTCTAAAACTGAGCTTAAGTCTGTTCCAAAAAATGAGGGTCTTGTATTCCCTAAGCACTTTTGAAAATGTTTCATGTTGACACAGTTGGTAAAGGCCTGCACAGAAACAAGCCCATTTAAATATTCCCGGGCAAGTTAAGGTTCACAAAGCCCAAATATTAGACACTTGCAAAAATAGTCTTAACTATTGCATAGTTCTACTTCTTCCCCTTCTAAGTAGTATTTCAGTTTCTGCTTGTGTGTTCCTCCCCATCAGCAGCAATAACAAGAAATTTTTCATGTGGCTGTACTTCCAGGCTGTCTTATTTGGATTTACTATGCATCCCTGAAAAAGATTTTTTTTTTTTAATCTACAAACTTGCTAGCAGGTGTGCATGAAGTCGAATTTATGCAAGAACATTTGCCTGAAGAGAACAACTAAAGGTAAATTCTGGGTGTGATCTGTCTGGGATTTTCTGGTGTTTTAATGTGCCTTGACCTGCTCATGTCTTGTAATGTCTGCAGGCACCCCTGGGAAGCTACAGAGAGCTCTGGTGGGCTGCTGTTCTCTGATAAAAGGCAGCAAGAGAACATTCAATTTCAAAAGGTTGTTTCTAAAGGACAGTGCTTGTTGTTAGGTGGCTACAACACAAAATATAACTATTTTTGCTGGACCAAATTTTGCTATGAGCTACAGTTCTGCAGTCTCAGGAACAGTGGAGATTTGGACCTGTGCAACCGATAGGAAACTCGGCTTTTTATGTATTAAGGCAGAAGAAGCAATTTCTGTTACAGATTTTCTTTTTTTCCCCCTCTCTTTCGTATTTTTCCCCTTTTCAACCTCTTTTACTCCAGTTTCTTGAAAGAACCAAAAGCTGTTACTTTTCAAGCTGGAAAATCTGCAGTTCAGAGCCACAGATACACAACATCCTACCTCTTGAGCCTGTGTTATCTCTGTGTATCAGAGTGCATCAAGTGTGTATCTCTGCCTANGCAGGTGTGCATGAAGTCGAATTTATGCAAGAACATTTGCCTGAAGAGAACAACTAAAGGTAAATTCTGGGTGTGATCTGTCTGGGATTTTCTGGTGTTTTAATGTGCCTTGACCTGCTCATGTCTTGTAATGTCTGCAGGCACCCCTGGGAAGCTACAGAGAGCTCTGGTGGGCTGCTGTTCTCTGATAAAAGGCAGCAAGAGAACATTCAATTTCAAAAGGTTGTTTCTAAAGGACAGTGCTTGTTGTTAGGTGGCTACAACACAAAATATAACTATTTTTGCTGGACCAAATTTTGCTATGAGCTACAGTTCTGCGGTCTCAAGAACAGTGGAGATTTGGACCTGTGCAACCGATAGGAAACTCGGCTTTTTATGTATTAAGGCAGAAGAAGCAATTTCTGTTACAGATTTTCTTTTTTTCCCCCTCTCTTTTGTATTTTTCCCCTTTTCAACCTCTTTTACTCCAGTTTCTTGAAAGAACCAAAAGCTGTTACTTTTCAAGCTGGAAAATCTGCAGTTCAGAGCCACAGATACACAACATCCTACCTCTTGAGCCTGTGTTATCTCTGTGTATCAGAGTGCATCAAGTGTGTATCTCTGCCTATATGGTTTGAGAAGATTGATGTTTCCCTGTCCCTTCGCAAATGACTTCCCATGTGTGAGAAAAAGGGAGAATCTGTCCAAAGTGTATTTTAAGGAATTTGTTTATTATGGGAAAAAGTTAAAAAAAGTTTTACAACTACTGCAATATTTCTATTAAGCAGTACTTTGGGTAATATTTTGAGCACTTTAACCATTCAGCTGCTGAAGCCCACTGTACTGTATGCTGCTTTTGCACGTGTCAAACAGCTCAAAAGACATAGACATCACTGATATGAAAACTATGCTTATCAAAAGTAATGGCTGTACTGCCAGTGGGCTGTCACTGCAGCTGATGACACAGAGCAGTCCCTCCAGTATCCAGAGTTGTTTTCTCCTCTTCTTCTATTCACTTGTTCTTTGTTGTCTCAGAACTCCATGGGGAGGAATTTCGTAATATATGTAAGCTTAATATGCCAAGTGGAGTACAACTACTTACCTAGTAGCCTCAAGACATTGCTACAAATGCACAGAAATTAGATGTTAAAATAGCAGCAGCAGTAACCTGTTTCTACATATGTCCTTCATGTGAGACAGACACCACAGGGCAGTAAGGTCCGCTGCACTGGGACGCTAAGGTCGTCTGGATTGTGTGTGTCTGTAAGGAAAGAAAGTACTCAGCATAATTACGTAGGTAGTTAATTACCTCATTCCTGAATTGTACCTAGAAGCTATCTGGAAAGCAGCTGCACTGTACCTGTAGTATTTCACATTACTAAACCCCCAAACTGAGCACAACACTTGTAAGTGCTTTTAAATGAATGAAGTGCAGTACTCTGAGTTTATTTTTAGAGCACGTATGAAGCGGAATGAACTTGGAAGAGCTCCAGGCATATGCACTCCAGGACAATTTGAATGTGTTCAGACAAGGCCCCCATATCCAGAGGGACACAATTAGCAGACTCAGCCAGGTATAGATGTTACTGTTTGCACATTATGCCGTTACACCATGAATTCCCCCATTGAGCCTTGCTGCCGCTAAGGGGACATGCTTTCTGAAGTGCTATAAAGACACATGAATTTTTATGCTGGCTAAGGTCATAAGCAGAAGCACAGTTTTCTTTAAGTATATAAATGTGCACAAAGTTTCTTCCAACACCCGTGTTGTTTTCATATCCATATTTGCAATTTTCAGCTGTACTGATGAAAAGTTTTTAGGATGCTGGTCAAGACCTTTTGAAATCAGTAACTTCACTGAAACCAACTGCCTGTAGTAGAAACTCAATTAGAATTTGAAAGGTGTTCTACTGTTTGCATCCTCATTTTTCCTGTGTTTATCATTCTTATATTATTTTTGACATTTGTCTTCTGTTATTAGCCAGAAAAAAATCACTATTTGTTTACCAACTATTAATAAAATAAAAACAATATTAATTAATAACTTGCAACATAAAACTGTTGCAAAAAAATCTTAGTGACCACACCAAAACTACAATAAAAGCATTCAGTTACAAAAAAAAATCTAATTTGTTCCAGTGAAGTGCTAAACATTGCTGATAAAACCAGAAATTTCTCTGCAGAATAAAGTTAGAAAGTATAAATGTCTATAATTAATTGTTCAGAAATACCCAAACCACTCACCAAAAAGAAACAGGGCTTTCCTCTCTGGGTGTGGGGTGATCCTGTGTACCACAAGGTCATTTAGGTAGGCCCAGATCTTGGCATAAATGTGTCGAGAACAATATACAACAAATAATAATCATAATAAGGCCACTTGACAAAAATTGTTACCTGTGTGTTGCAAATTAAAGTCTTTCCTGGGAGTGATACAAAACACATACTGCCAGTACATAGATGTAATTCTTCAGTCCATTGCTTGGAACCAGCCAGTGCCTGTGTTTACACAGAGAGAAAAGTGCCCATAGCACCTCACGGATGGTGAAGCTGATACAGCAGCACGTCACTCTTGCAGGCTCACAGGGACATTAGTGAGACTCTGCTCCTTTCAGACTCCAGAAGCAATTGGAAATTTTTCTCCTTTCTCTGTCCAGCAAGGGAGAAGCAATTAGGTCTGTGCTTGAAACAGGGAGGTTTTTTTGTTTTGTTTTTTTTTTCCCCCAGGGATGACCCTGAGCAGCGGAGAGAGGAGCAGACACGGCATTGACATTCTGAGGTGCTACGTGGGTGCTGCAAGCACTTTCTCTCCTGCTATCGCAGGCAGCTGGGCTGGTACCTGCAAAGGTAACGTCCTCTTCTCTGCAACTGTGAAGTTTATTATGGTTGTGGACTGCTTCCTGCAGCTTTATGTTTAAAAACATTGTAACCTCTGTCACCTTTTGGCTTCAGTGGACAGCCTAAAAAAAATTTGAGCTGTGTCTGCCAGTTCCTACCTCCCTTGTCTCTACTGTCTCCAAACACCTTTTTCTGTTGGAGAAAAGCTTTCTCTGAGACAGTAACATTTTTCACCTTGGCCTTGGTATGAGACTTCACACATCCAATTCCCACTGTTCGCCATCCATGACTTTTTTTCAAAATCACACCTCGCTTCTTACACCACGACTATATTCTGAAAATGAGCAAATGCACACCTCTGGGCATGACCACCCAAGTGTTTGTGTCAGGGTCAGAGTCCATGTCTCTGTCACAAGCTAGGCAGTGGGCAGGTCTGAACACAGGTCCTCTGTGCCCTTGGTGCCAAAACCATCGTCCTTTTGCTTTGTGACAATGGTCAGACTCGATTGGGACACAGGACTTCTGGAGATGCTTATCTTGGTGTATACAGACATCTGATACTAATATCTGAGAGTAACTGAGTACCAAAGGGCATCTAAACACCTATAAGCTGTGGAACTCTCTTCAGTGTTTGCTGCTTGTTTGTAGAGGCAGCCTTCACGCTGGCATCTGTGGATCTTGTTTTTAAGCACGTGTTCTATAGCCTGTCCTGGAAAAAATTCTCTAACTCAGGACTTCCCAGGAAGTTGAAGATTGCTGAATTTAATGGGTTTGCTTATTTTCGTGTCTGTTTGTGTACTTAATACCAAGTCATGCAGGTCAAGTTGTAGGTTTGGCAGGACACATTCATTGAGCCTGGTATTTATTGAAGAGAACACGCACGCACAACTCAAGAAAGATATTTCCTCAGTCCTTTTAAATTTATTTCCCAAATAAATTATTCTTTCTGGCTTATGGCTATTTTAATCTATACGCATTATTTTAGTTCTCAAAAATACAGTATGAAAACATAAATTTCATGAATGCACTTTGATGGTGGCTAAGGCACAAGATTAAATGCGTTCCTATATACACAGCAGACAGCTTTCATCTAGAACATGCAAACACTGAAGGAGGAAGGTGATGTAGCTAGTTTAATGAGTTATTTATGTTTCTGAAGTATCCTCTTAAACATTCAAAGTAATGTGAGTGACTTTAATGAGCCATGTGCAATTGGTAGCCTTTGCTTTGTTGAATACTTTCCCCAGGGTAAACTGACTCATTAATATTAATTAGGAACTGAGTAGCCAATTACAGGGTTGAGTAGGAAGTAAGGCAAAAAAAACCCACCCCTGTTCAGAAGCAAAATATCTGCACATGCACAATGAGGGAGTTTGAGGTCAGTAAAATCTGTGGGCTGAGATTAGTGGGCTCCATCAATGTGCCTTATTAATGCATATACCCAGCTCACTCAGTTAGCATTTCTGCTTCATCATAAATGAAGTATCTGTAAGTAGAATAATTCACTATGAGGTAAACAACTGGATTTTAATTTCCAGTGGACAGAAATTCTAGCAGTAGATGGCAGATGAATTTAAATTTAAATTATATACAGAATTAGATAAGGATAAATCAATGGCAAATTGATCCCATTTCCTTTTTTTTTTAAATTTACCTGACACTTGCTTCATTCCCTGTGAAGCACTTCCCTAAGATAATGGTCTCATGTATCTCACTTTTTCCAGATTTTTTCCACTTTTACAGACTTCATTATGAAAGCTGAAAATTTGTACACTCTCTCTTCTTTGTCTTGGTAACTTGTCATGTAAAATTGAAACTAAAATAGTACTTCTGTTCCAGAGTAGAAGTCTTCTCAAAAGTGCCTTAAAGTAGACAAGGGATTAAAAAGCTGACAGTATTGTGTCAAAACCTATGTCCATCAAGCCTTTAGGTATTTCTTTGGAGAGTGGCCTAGACCATGAGAAAATTAATAATTCTGCTTTTAGAGCAGATTTAACTTTCCTATAATAAATAAGGCCTGGGACCACATGGGAGAAACAAAGTCTTGAATAGCTGCTCATTGAGTAAACACCATCCATTCCATGTATTAAGTGATACGAGAGCATGGGGGAAAATTGTGTAAATTCACAAGTTCCATATAATACTTAATACATATGCATAAGAGGGCAAATTATGGTAACTTTTGAACAATTCTGGTTGGCAACTTTATGCTTCTCCTACCCTTTCTTAAAATATTATGTTTGTTAGCTATTCATGGGCAGTGTTTTCTCCAAAAGTTGTGCTGACATTTATTTATAAGTCACCATATTCTACCTGATTGCCCCATTTGTTACCTTCAATTTCGTATGTTTGTATATTAGTGCTTAGACAGCTTGGGGCCAAGGAGCCCGTTAAGGCCCAAATTCAATCTGTTTCATCGCTAAACTGATGCATTTTAATATAACATACTCTCTAGAAGCTGGGCTATGGTTAAACCTGTGCCACCATAGCATGAATCAAGAGGATGTCAATCTCTGAGGTCCAATGCAGGAAAGTCAAGCGGGCTGATTAAGGAGATCTGCTGGAAAAGTAAGCTGTCTTGCATGGTGTCTGCAGTAGCTGATAGGATGTGAAAGGTTCCTGTAGCCACATGATTAATTGGGGATCCTCCTCGCTTCTTGTACAACCTTTCTTCACCTGCTACACCACCACTGAAGTTCAAATGCCTTCATGTACCATCTGCTCTGAGATAGATGAGAACAAACATAATTGTCTTCATTGTACCTCATCTCCAATTGGTGATTTTTCTGTTTTTACGAATAAATATCAGTAAAGTATGTATCTAGCAATCTCTCTAGTGAGCTCTCGGTGACATAGTTGAGATGACAGATATTTCTAATGGCAAGAAATCAAGTATGCCTCATCTACACTGTTTTTTTCTGGATGAAAAAACCACAGAAGAATACTATTTGCCAAACTACAAGAGGACAATTTCAGCAACTGTAGTTGGTTGCTACTGCATGGCACATTTAATTAAAGAACTTCCAAGAGAATTATAAATATTAATGACTTAACAAACTAAACTGAGTTGTACGAGGCAGAAGACATACAAAAATTTTATCTCTTTCATTCAAATGTTACACCTTTCAAGGCACCTAAAGATATAGGGTTACCTTTCAATTAGAAGCTGCAGTGTGAACTGACAGTCTCAGAGAAATTGTATTTTGGTATTTTGACATGACCCTACATCTTACAAAGTGCCATAAGAGCTTTGAAAGCTATAAAACAAGGTTTTGTTTTTCATTCCATCTGAAAAACAGACAGTCCACCACATAACCAGCACAGTTTACCTTTTCCTTTATGTGACAGCCCAGTCTTCTTCAGTTCATGTGATCAGAAAGAATAAAACTATTCAATGTGGTGGTACAACTGCTAGACAGAGCTAGAATTGATGCTCTGTAATTATACACATTTTATTGGGATGTCAAAACTGGAACTTCTCATTCTCAGAGCTTCTGTATTATAATTTAACTATCATTATTTACTATATCCAGTGTTCCTCAGTCTCATGACAGACCCACATTAAGCATAGCACAACACGAACAGCATAGCTAGAATATGGGAAAAGAAAATGGATAGGACATATGGTTACATGTATAGCTATCTGCATAGTAAAGTATAGATATTTGCATAATACATATAATTATATATATAGTGTCAATTACAATACCCAACAATTTACACTCTCATTAACTAAAATAGATAAATTATATGTTCATATGTATTTAGTGGGAAAAACATGGGGTAAATCAGACACGTGTATCTTCTGCTCCTTGTCAGAGAGATCAGGTGAGGAGGATTTGGCTCGTACTTTTTGCTTATTTTCCTGTCCAGTGCACACCGCTGCGTACTACAGCAAGTATCATACTTCCCCAGAATTACAAAGTGTTGCAGTTTAGTAGAATTGATATAACAGCACGAGGTGACCAAAATATTGCTAGTAGACTAATGGCCCAGTAAATGAGTGTTGAAGATTCAGGCACAGGACATCACAGAGTGTCTCTTATGTGTGAACTGTGGCTCTTTAGATTTCCCTGAAGTAAAATACAGCCAACTGGTTATACAGCAAAGTGGTTACATCCTCCTCATAAGAATATAAGGTTATCAGTACGGCCGTGGGTTGTTCTCTGAATATTTTCTACATTTATATAAAGTTTGAGGCTATAGAAATCCATCTGCTACCAGAAGAGTATCAGGTGCTGGCATTTGAGTCAGGGCAATCCCAAGCACAGATACAAGCTGTGTGATGAAGGGATTGAGAGCAGGCCTGTGGAGAAAGACTTGGTGGTGTTGGCTGATGAGAAACTCAACATGAGCCAGCAGTGTGCGCTTGGAGCCCAGAAAGCCAACTGTGTGCTGGGCTGCATCAAGAGAAGCGTGACCAGCAGGGAGAGGGAGGTGATTCTCCCCCTCTGCCCTTGTGAGACCCCACCTGCAGTGCTGCGTCCAGCTCTGGAGTCCTCAGCACAGGAAAGACATGGACTTGTTGGAGCGAGTTCAGAGGAGGGCCACAAAGATGACCAGCCCAGAGAAAAAAAGGCTCCAGGGAGACCCAGTTGTGGCCTTTTGTATTTAAAGGGAGTTTATAAGAAAGATGAGGACAGGCTTTTTTGTAGGGCCTGTGGCAGCAGGACAAAGGGTAATGGTTTTAAGCTAATAGAGGGTAGATTTAGACGATGTAGAATCATAGAATCATAGAATGGTTTGGGTTGTAACTGACCTTAAAGATCACCTATTTCCAACCCCCCTGCTATGTGCAGGGACACCTTCTACTAGACCAGGTTTCTCAAAGCCTCATCCAACTTGGCCTTGAACACCTCCAGGGGTGGGGATACCCCTTACATCCAGGGATGTAAAGTGCCCTTCTTTTCTGGTCTTTTAGTGTCTAACTGACCAGAGGTTGACACTGTCAGAAAAAGAAGAGTGCACCCTGACTGACTGTGTTTGACTCTAGAGATCAATGTAAAAGAACAATTAATAGAATAGGAGTGGATTTTTATCCAGTTCTTCTTTGCCCAAAGAAGAATATAGGGATTTCTGGAGAAGGGTTTAAAAACAGAGTAACTAATCTGCTGAGAAAAAACAAAACAACAAAAATGCAAACAAAGTGAAACAAAAAACTACATCTGTACTTCAATTCCTTCAAGGGAAGATATTTGAATTTAAAATTTATTTCATAGAATTTTGCAAATATATCTTACAAGGCACAGTTGCTAACTTAGAATTTATGTTTACTTTTGAAACTCATCATGGTTTCAGTCCCTGGTATAGGATTTTACATCAGGTCCGTCCCTCATACCAAGTTCAGTTTTAAAATAAAAGAAAAGCTACCTCAAAATAACTAAGTATAACAGAATGTTTCAGTGATTTTCTCCTAATTTTGAAGAGCCTGTAAAATAGGAAAGTGAACAGGACGAAAAGGTTTGCTGGTAATGTACAAGACTTAGATTGAAGTTTTTTAATTGTCATGTACTCTGTAATTCATCTACAGTCTCACTGACTTACTTTTGAAGATGGGATAATAGGCTCTTTTCCAGACCGTTAAGAGCCCCACTGGAGTGGAGGTCCTGAGAAGACTTCCCGGCTTCTTCCCAGTGTGCTTGGCAGTACGTGCCAGGCACCCACCTTGCCAGCCTGGCAGCCCAAGAGCAGCAAGGCTGAGGAAACTGCAGCAATCTTCCCCGTGCCCAAAGCAATCCTCCACCCCCAGGAAAACTAGCAGGAGACAATGAGCAGAGTAAGTGCCAAGCAGGCAACCATAGTGTGATTTTATCAATTCTCGTAGATCAAACCAGCAACGAATACACCTGGTGAGATTTCCTTTTCAGGGGCAAGCCTAGAGCTTTTTTCTAGTTTTATAGTCTCTATACAATAATATTTTCTGAAAGGTTAGATTTTTACCTGGGGTACCAAAGTAGCAGCCGTGAAAATTAAAAATAAGATGTCAAGTCTCCTGTTAAAATAATTAAGGTGTCATTTAATGAATCATCCATTGTCCTAATTAACACATATAAGAAATAAGCTTATATGAAAGAATCTGCTGAAAAGTTGTCATTTTTTTTCCCCTGAATTGAGGTCTTATTGAGTAAACCTAGCAGAAAACTCTGCTCTCTGTCTCTGTTTAAATCACTGTATAGACACATGGATGTGATTGAAAACAGAGGCTTTCCACTGGGGAATAATGATTGAAACTTTCCACGGGCATCACATTGTTTTCAGTACGTCAATAAGCAAATGTACTATTCTGAAACAGAACTAAAGAGGCAATAATGACTATTATGTTTAGATCATCTACATAAGGTAAAAAAATTAATCTGTATTTTTAAAAATGATTACTTATAAAATGTTTCAACTATTTGCATCATATTGCTATTTCTTCTTCAGAAAATTCTACATTATCTTTTCCAACAAAAAAGCTCCTCCTAAAATGTTATGCCTGCAAGCATTTTTTTTTTCACAGTGCCAATATTGACCATGTGAGAATTTGCCTCAAGTTGAGCAAGACTGCTTAGATATCTAAGCAAAGCAATGTATGCTCTCAAATCATCTAGGCTTCATCCAACAGCAGTAAATCACATACAAGTGCATCATTAAAAGCAGCATTCAGAGCTTTCTGTGAATAACTTGTGGATAACTTGTAGAGCTGATACTGGTAAGCATATTGATGTATTTTCTAATTAATTTAGTTCCGTCGGGGTTAGGCCTCTTTTTTATCACCTACTGTGAATACTTGTACAACTGTTTTTTCTGTACTTGAGTTATTAGTTATTAGAAACTTGAAGTGTAAAAAGCTAAATGTAATAATCAATAGTTATTGTTTAGACTTTCCACAGTCCATCCCAATGTACCCTAGTGCTTTGTTAAAAAGCTCTGACTCTCTGTTGTTGTCTTTGCTTCTGGCTTTTGCTTTGCAGGCAGCAAAGGAAGAGAGAGAGAAATGCTACAGAGAAGAAAAGTTCATAGAGCAAGAGGTTATGTTTAGGACGATAGCTTGTGGATACAGGAAATTTAAAGACATCTTTTAGTCACTTTTCTTATATGAGTATAAAGTAGATACTCACATAGTGCTGCAAGTTATAGGCTGCTGTACTGAAAGTTAATGAAAATCTATCAAAAAATATAAATGATAGTAGTTGTTACAGACAGGATTTCTCTGACCATCGGAGGACTATATTGCTAACTACCAAACATCACAAATGCAAGTAAATAACAAAATTTAGATTATTTCAAGCAAGTAAAAGACAGTTTTCAAAAGCATTACAGTTACTATTAAAATAGCTGAAGGGGTCCTGTTTTAAAGTAACGCTTTTAACTTCAGTGGATCACATAGCAAGCTTTTATGGATAGACACATCTCACTGCAGTGTTAGCTAAGGTACCTACATTGTAAATAATTTTCCTGGAAAATGCATTCTCGGGTGTTTTGAATTTCAGTTACCCTTAGGTAGAAGCTACAACTCTTGGACACTGTGCTCTGCAAGAATGCAAACATGTGAGAAAAGCACTTAGTGAATCACAAAAGCACAGAACACAGAATGGATGATGTTGTAAGTGGCCTCTAGAGATGGTTTAGTCCAGCCCCCTGCTCAAAGCAATGGCAGTGTCTGCAGGCTTCTCAGGGTCTTGTCCAGCTGGGTTTTGAATATGTCTAAGGATGGAGACTGCACAGCTTTCTAAGCAACCTATTCCAATGTTCTATCACCCTCATAGAAAAAAAAAAAATCTCATGCTTAAATGTATTTTTCTGTATTTCAGCTTGTTCCCGTATCTGCCTGTACTGTCACTGGGCACCAATAAGAGTCTGGCTCTGTCATCTTTCTATCCCCATCCCCAGTCAGCTATTTATACACATCGATGGTATCTGCCAGTCCCCACTGAGCCTTCTCTTGTTGAGGCTGAGCAACCCCAGTTCTCTCAGCATCTCTTCACATCAAAATCTCCAAATCACCTAGTCATCTTCATGGCCCACCACTGAACTCACTCCAATATTTCCGTGTCTCTTCGCCCTGGGATTCACCTCTAATGTTTCAATCAGTTGCCCTTTGTGCCACTGATCACAACACTGAATACATTGACTACCTTCTCTATAACACATTGTAGAATTCACACATTAGCTTATAGGTATCTACATCAATTACTAATCCTTGTTTTCAACTGAAAATGGTCTCATTGTTCTATACTGCAACACAGTTATCATCATTCACTCTAAATTAGGTGGTTCATAAATGAATAAATGAAAACATAAATCTAATTTTCAATTTCCCTTATACTTTTTTCCAAAGATATTTTTCTCTTGCTTAAACAAAAATTACACTAGGAAATCACCTTGTAGAGGGTGTTTGTACATTACTGTTTATTTCCGACCTGGCATACACTTCTGAAGAGAATTTCCAATTCTTCTCACATCTGTTCACATCCCAGAGTGATCTCAGAGTGCACAAAGTGAATTCCTTACACATGAAGCTGGACTGGAAGATGCTGTCCAGGAGCACATCGAAAGTGCTTCAGCTGCTAAAGGCATTGAGTTAAAGAGATTAGATCACAGGCAGTCTTAAATAATACCCTGTGAAAGACATGCAGTGTAGTCATAGGGTCCACCTTACGGCGATGTTAAATAACATCAGCAGTGCACAACACCTAATCAAGATTAAGGAATGATGCAGTCTGAAAAAAAAAAGAGTGGTACACAGTCTCTGTGGAAAATTTAAATTCACTATGAATAAGTTCTTTGGACACATGATATGGGAGGATGGAATTTTGTACTTCTCAGTTTAAATGGAAAATAAACACAAAAATGCTGGGATTTTTTATTAAGTCAAAATGGAACATTTCAAGTAGCTCACAGTGAAATCTATTTGAGTTTGGAATTAAGACGAATCTTGAAATGTGAGAAATGACCAGCTATATTTAGAAAATAAAATTCAGATTATAAAGTACACCAGAAAAAAACAATTTTAAAACTGAGAAAATATACTGAACAATTTCTAAGACAGAATATTTTGCTACAGAAAATTCCTGGAATTTTCCAGACCTCTCTGTTGATGCTTTGGGATCTTTGCAGTTTACCACTACAATTTACAATTTTGCTAAAAAATATATGTATCTCTGTGAGTCCTTTCCGAACTGGCATTAAGGCAATTAATTTGAACTAACTTGGTACACTCTTGAAATGGAATTAAGCTGGACTTAATGTGTCTGTGGATCCCAAAGAAAGAAGAGGGAGAACTGCAGACATCCTGCATCTTAAATGACAGCTCTTATAATGTCTGTGTGACGTGTGGTGCTCAGAGTTAGTTTAGGTAATACAGTTCCAGTTCCTTTTAAAGTCAAGGAAATATGGTCATTACACTCTCAAGCTCCTTTTAAACTCCTAGTCTCAAGTCCATCTTTCATTCATTTCATATTTATTCAGTATAAAACTGAAACGATCTTTGAATCTTCAGATTGAGAGTGAGTAGTCCTATAATCTTCAGATTGACACACTCACTGCAGTTGAACTTCTTGAGGTACAAAACCCGAGTGAAGTCTGAATTTTTCCGTTGTCTTCAGTAGGCTTCAGAGGAAGTTGACTGAAATCAGCTGTCAAAGACAAATTTGCACTGTCCAGGTTAGCCACTTGAAAAACAAGGCACAGCACCTCAAAATCAAGAGCACAGATGTGTCAAACTCCATTTTAAAAGGGTTGAGATTTTTGACACCGTGACTCTACTTGGAAAGATAAACCAAATCTTATTGTTTCATGTCCTCTTCTTATTTCACAGCTAAACAGTTCTGGAAATACCAGTTAAGAAATACCAGTGTCACAAGGGAAAATAAAACGTACTTCTGTCACTCTTGAAAGATATCTGTTTAAACTATTATTAAAATCTTTCAATTTCAGAGGCATTAAAAGTGACCTATTTCAGTACTTCTCCTGTACGTACTGTTAGAACTTTTTTCTTAAATCCTAACCTAAACCTCAGTTTTTGTTGCTTTCAGTAAAATGTTTCTTCATCTTTGTGGACATTAAAAAATTTATATTCTCTCCCTCTGTATTTTGTATGCTTCTTTCATATATTATCATCTATTTCCTATATCTTATTTTCTCTATCCTAAATAACTCTAGTTTTCTCAACTTTCCTTATAGCATTCCACCTTTTGTAGGCATCTATCTGAACATCCTCATTGCTTTCATCTTATCTCGTCTCAGATGGTCTCACCCTTTGTCAAATGTAGCGATCAACACTAAGAACATTATTCTGGCTGAGGCTCATCAAGCCATGAAAAAAAATAGATTCTTTCTCTTTTTTTTACATCAGATGTTTTGCTCAGACCTTATAATATGGTATGCGAATGTTTGCAACAGTAGGAAACAATTGGCTTAAGGTCAGTTTCTGATCAGAATATGACACACAAATTCTTTTGGTGGTATTATAAGTTATTTATTTGTTTTCCATCCAACATCTATGAAAATAATTTTATTTCCTAAAGACAGATTTTCACATTTCCATATTAAACTTCATTCTATATTATCTTGCAGCTTTTCAGTTTTTTAAGATCATCTTAATCCAACACACATGGAAAAACCAATGACATCATCCGAGTAATTAATTAGACTATTGCCTCCTACATCAACTGAATTGTAGACAAACATTTGTGATACAACCCACACAGATAAGATATTGTAGACACTCTCTGAGAATAGCTTTACAACACTGCTTTGCACCCATCTGATAACAGTTTCATCTAGACTTCATTGTCTTCACTTAGTTAAATGCACATCTTGTGAGTGAGTTGGAAAGTCTTATTAGCATTATGTGTATGTCTACTACTTGTCTGTTTACCTGTCTCCTTTACTAACTGTAGAAGAAAACTGGATTAGCTATATGTGACTTTTCTGTGACAAATCTGTGCTGGCAGCTAGTCATCTCCTGTTATGATCTCCATCAAGGGTGACTCTTAACTTGGGGGTAGTGATGCACATCTCCACCAGAACCATATAACCCTTGGTAAAATCTTTCTGAGTCGTACTCCTCCCTTATGCTTAGCATAGATGGTGCTCTTCCAAGCAAATGCAGCTCCACAACAGGGGAGAAACTACACTGTGCTGGTGCTGGAACCCCACTGGGGGTTTCCCTGGCTAGCCCCAAGGTGCCAGAGTCAGGCATATGGTACATGGGACTGAGGACATAACCTGGTGGACACCTTGGTGTTCTGGGATATTACTTTTTAGGTAAGTGGTGAGAACTTTATCATATAACTGTGTGCCTAGATTCTCCTTGTTACAAGGAGATTAAATGAAGCGATTTTCTGAGCTGACAAATAAAACCAGCAAATGAACTGCAAAGTTCTTTGCTGTCTTTCTCCTGCACGTGGGAGAACTCCCCCATGGGCATTTTGTTGGTTTATTCCCAAACTCACCTGAGAAGCATATATGGCAACCTGAGCTGTTAATGAAAATGGTGCATTGACAAGGCCCTTTAAGAGGTAACGGCTATTTTTTTTCTTTTTTTTTTNATCCCACAGGAACGCATCCAGGCGGGCTTTGAATGTCTCCAGAGAAGGAGACTCCACCACCTCTCTGGGCAGCCTGTTCCAGTGCTCTGACACTCAACACACGCTTTCACACGAACATACACCTCTATTAGAAAATTTTCAGTTGCACTCCCCAGAAGCTACAAATATTAAAGCTGCCACTGTTCTAGATGATTTTAATAGCCTATAATTGTAACATCTCTAGTTTCCAGGAACTGAAAATAAACCAGCCAAATCCATGGTTTGGATTTTCCAGGTTTTCTTTCTCACTGCCACCCTTACTTTTGAAGACAATAGGAGTGGTTGGATTTGGAAGCTGAGACACTTCTCTTAAGTTCTCAGAGAAAACCTCCTCACTTTAAGTAACCCNAAAAGTCTTGCCTTGGGGTTACTATCTAGATAGAAAGCTGCACTGTCCTTGTTTTGTTTGCTAGTGTCCTCTTACATCTTTGCTGCTTTACGTGCACACACACACTCACAGAATGACAGAATCACAGAANATAATCTCACTGTTCTCACACTGTTCTTTCTGTTTTCCAGACAGGAGTTTTACATCTTTGTCAATGATGTAAGTGTGTTAAGCACCTGATCACAACAGATCTTTCCAGTGGTCACAATAATGCATTAAAAAATTTAAAGAGAAACAACAAAAGTCTCAGCAACAACTTTTGGCGGTTTTTATTGACACAGCAATCTAACAATTTCCTTTGTTTCACACTTTTATAGTACTACAAGGCTTTCCTCTTATGTACTGTGTCTACTGCTAAATATATGCATTTTTGAGCTTTGACTTTCTTGAGTGTTCTTGCATTCTTAGACTAAATGTATTCACAGTCATGTTTTTTATGACTTTTTACTTAAACAGATCTTCTTCCTCACCAAAGCTTAAACCCCTCTCTGGCTGGCTTTATAGACAGCAGTCTTATCCTCTCTCAGCCTTTGTTTCGCTAGACTAAATAGGTCACATACTACTAGCTCACACTCTGATGGCAGATATTGCGTTCCCTTGTTCATTTAAACACCTTGTCTCAGCATCATCTGTCCTTTTGGTCCCACGCAAACTCAATCTCCAGATCCCCTGCCATTGCTTAGATAAAAGCCCTCATGATTTTCTTCTAAGACAGTTCACTGTCTTTCGCATTTGTCTTTAGGTATGAATTTTGTCCACGCTCTTTGAATATAATCCATTTATTTTTTTCCAGTGAGGTTGTTTTAACGAAGAGGATGAAAAATATATCCACTGAGCAATCAGGATAAAATAGCATTTCAAATTGATATAGTACAGATATATTGTTCTGGCTGTCATTCCTCACACAGAGGTACTTTGGCCTTGTTTCATTTAGTTTTCCATCATTTTGAGATGTCTGGCTACAGACAAACCACATTCAGAAAACCATCTTAAAAAGGAAACAATACCAGAAAATACCAGATTTTTTAAAAAACAGTCTCAAGATATTTCACAATTTTCAGGCCCAACTGTATCAAACGGCTCCAAAAAACCCATATTCACTCTGCTTTTTATTTTCGAGCTGAATACTGGTGAATCTTATTTCGTTTTTAGTCACGTCTTCAGTGTCAGTTGATGTTTAAATAATAACTTCAGATTTAGATGCATTGCAATTTACATCCTTATGTCACGACATTTTAATGGGTTTATTTCTAAAAGTAGTGGTTGACCTTTAAATAAACAAGTCCAATGTGATCGCAAGAACCAATGTTCAATTGTATTGTTATGTTATGTATGGATAGATTGTACAGGATTATGATATGGTAACCAACATTGGGAGAGGGCAGTATTTTTTTTGTTTCTTCAAAAGTTTAAAGATTCAACTTCTTGCTGATGATATGGAAAAATGTGTCAATTTTAGTTACACCAATATAAATATGTAAAGTGTACATGTAATTTATGTTCTTCTTGAAAGTTTATATATTGCATATAATAAATAGATTATAAAAATATACTTGTTAACAAGGATCACAAATTAATTTTATCCTCCAGTTTGATCATGCTTATTCTTTTTCCACCACAGGCATTTTTTCTTTTCACAGATGTGTTTACTGAATATTTAGAAGGGTAACTCCAGAGTTTTGAACCGCTCATGAGTTTATTTTGATTTTCAGTAAGAGAATTTGAGATAGTGAAGACTTTTGAGCTTGAAATCTCCTATGTTACTTGCCAATTACGTTTTAATCTTGTTTTGTTTTATTTTTCTCTTAGCAGTGTGAAAACATGTAGTAGAATGCTTAATAGAATGAAGAATAAAATAAAATAAATCCACTATTCTATGTTAGCCTCTACACCCCTTAACTCTTGACTCAGATTACACTGGATTTCTTTCCTGAGCAAACCCACTTTCATAAATGCATAGAGCATAAAATAATCCTTTCTCAATTTTACTTCCTCTCCTTGGAACCCATGAGATTCCTGTGCTGAGGATATGCATAGGTGTATGATCAGCTGCTCAGACCTAATCCTGTGAGGAACTAAACCAAAGGGAGATGAGCTTCTCAGCAAGCTACTGGTACTACATATAAACTAGCAGGATGCGATCCTTAAAAAAAAAATGTGAATAATAAAACAGGAAATTGTAATTAAAAACATCTCTTAATTTTGTAGTATTTTGTCTCACGCAAATTAGATAGCAATAGCACTCACTTAGGGACACAGAAAATAATTATATTCTTCCCATGAATCCCCCATTTGGAGCTTCCCACTCTTTACTGAGGTATCGTGCTCACATTCAACATCTTCAGTAGCCAATGTGGAGTTCCATTAGTCAGAAGTGGGCAATGCTGGCTTAATACACGAGTGCATTTGTCAGCTAAAGTATGCACAGGAAGAAACATCTTATTTCTGGTAAACAACTGACTTCTGTCTGTAACAATGCTTGAAAATGAATGGCTCACAACAAGTTAAATAGGATATTCTTTTGTTAAAAATATAACTCTTTTCACCCTCCCTTTCACACAGAAAGATTCTTCAGATCAGGCTGAATAATGGCAGCCTAGTAAAAATATAAATAAAGCTTTAGTGAAGTGTCAGATAATATAATTCATCTAAGCCTTCAAAAAGGAAATGTGATGATACTCCCTGTCAAGTTCACATGAAGATCTTTTACTGAAAAGAGATAAACTATCTCTGCTTTCATTTTAAAAAGCCTGTCATGATTTGACGAATCAAGAAAAGTTGGATGGACTGTTTGTTAGGAAACCTGCAACTCCTCCAGCTGATCAATCAGTTCACGAACAAATGAAAACATAAGCATTTTTCTTCTTGTCTTTCAAGAGGTTAGCAGTGATAAGATGTGACCACTGGTTCGTACTGGCCCATCTGTAAATAAGGAAAGACATCAGCTTAGATTATGCTACTGCTGGCTAACAGCAATTAAAATGTCATTGACCCCGCCAGTTTGCTTGACACTGTGAGAAAACATGACAATCCAGATAAATTATCACTTTTAGAGCAGCAGAATGAGTCCTGTGCTGAATGCAAAAGAGATTAAAAATAAACACTTAAAGAGATCCACATCAATGGTAGTGTAATGGAAATAACAACAAAAATATTAATGATAGGAAATTATTTGACACAAAAGTGGCTGCTCTCAGAAAATAATTTCTCAAAATGATGGCAGAAATGTCATAGTCTAAATGTGTCAGATAGATCTTAGTTTTTTCAAGTTAATCTGTTGGATTTAGAGTTTATTATACTGTAAATGCCTGGGAAAATAAATTATTAAATATTGATGCACAGTCAATATATAAAACAGTCAAGTTAAATGGTTTAAAATATGCTTAAGCTAATTGAAAATAAAGACTTCCTAAAGCTGGGTCCATGTTTATACCACAGTCTTTGATTTTCAGTTGGCGCTGCTAAGGACAATTACAGATATTTTGATTCTGAATCTTGTATTCTGCTGCTAGTTCAATATTTCTAACATTAAAGATAAATTAATGCCTTTTTGTTTCCTTGCAGCATCTGTTTTATCGAAACAACACACAGTGTCATGTACTATAGCTATAGGAACACGTGCTGCAAATAAACAAGAAAAGCATGGATTTGTATTTAACACTGGGAATCTAGAAGTTCTCCCAATAAAGATAATCCATTAGAAATAAAAATGCTGCATGTTTCCTGCAGAAATTATATAGGTAACATGTAAGAGCAGGACAGTTTATTCCTATATTTTCAAGGTTAGTATTCAAATATCCCGGCTTAGCAGTGTGTTGCCAGGCTTTACCGATGAAACCAACAATTGGGATTTTTTCCCCCTGGCACTTTGGGTAATGCATAATGCATGGCAAAGTGAATAGCGTATGTGTACAAAGTCTTTCATCTATATCTTGCTGGTTTATATCAAGACCAGGACAGCTGTAATTTGTGACTAAAATTTATTATCTTGCTTGCCCTTATCTGCCCAACCCGGAAGCTGGCCATAGATCTAGTCAGCAGTGCAGACACAGGGTGCGACTATGGTTTGCCATGCTAGAGCAGCACATAAGGTGATCTACACAGTCAGGATAAGAGAGCAGGTTTATCAGACTGGAGACCCCATTTCATTCCTTCTGCTGTGCAAAGGGTTACACGCCTCTGTCTTTAACCCCAAACCACTCAAAGAGCAGGCATTTAAGAAGGAAGGTCTGTTTCTGCAAGTGGGGTGAGTGAGTACCAAGTTCTCTGGAAGCAGTTGTGATTGACTCTGCTGATCTCATGAAATTAGAGAGAACACCCAACTGTACAGCTTTCACCTCAAACAACCTCATGAGCATTTTGGAGAGAAGAGACTGGATTCCTTGTCAGGAAGTTGCTCGATTGTCTGTGATGAAAGTTTTCCCATACGTGAGATCATTCTGATGGAATGATTGTCAGCCTAAAAACACTATGTGAGATTATATTTGAGAAGAGGTTCATTTGGATTTGCCAGTAGGAGACAGGTTTTCTTTTTCTTTTAATGTTGAACAGTAATAAATTTATTACTATTTGCACATCACTGTACCCAGTAAATTTTTAAATAATAGTCTATGACCACAGTTCAGCATTCCAGATATTTCTTTATTGTTACTCTGGTTCTTTTGTACCGCATTTCCTATACCTGTTGTCTGTAAGTAGAAACAATCCCAGAAGGCCACATAGATAATTTATAAACTGATTCCTGGAAGGGTACCATGTTTCAAACCAAGAATCATATTACACAAAACTATGCCACAGCCGCGAGGTATGATGTGGGCAAGGAACAGGATTTGTGTCATTCAAGCTTTGAGGGTAGAATGAATCTTGATTTGGAATAACATGCTTGCAATGTTTAGCGTACTATTATGTACTTTTAATAACCAGCATATTAATCCAAAAGCAAAATAACATTAGAGGTATTAAATATTATGGACCGTTAGACATCGCGAGTCAACTTTTTGGCTCACCTGCATATGTACAACATGTAACATCCACAAGTATCTGTCTGCATAATTTATAAATGCTTAACCAAAAGAGTTCAATGACTTATATGAGTAAATAGTTAATCATAGTCTACAATTGCTGTTCCTAATTTTCATAACCCAAGAACAAGTTAGATTCACATGTGTGCCTCTACCTGTTTTAAAGATTTTTCCTGTGCGGTTTGACTCCTAGCTATCTTTCATATGTAGATTCAATAATGAATTTAATTACAGTAAGCTCATTAGGCATGGAGCCATTGCTTATCTTAAGTTCTGTAAAGTAGTGTATATTTACAGCACTGTATAAGCAGTATTTAATAATTAATACTCTGTACTCTGTCATATTAATGTGAAAGCATGAAAGGATTATCAGAGGTAGGGAGAGCTTTATACTTCTGTGAAGAATAGAGATGAGTCTCTTTGTAAATTAGAATGGAAAATTAAAGCCTGATGAAATGTGACCTTTTTTGTTTCTTTGCTACTGTTTAGAGCTGGATAGTGACTTAGTATCTAAGACTAGTTTATTAGTACTGTATCAGGCTTATCCTCCCTAGGGATAGTGGCTGATGACGGTGGAAGAATAGGCAAATACTTCCAGAAACAGTTGCTAAAAGATCAGATATCTCTAATGATTCTCTGACTCCAGACTTGGTCAAACATGTCAAGGGCCAAAAATCAGCTAAAAAGACAGAGCTTGGGTATAGTTTGAGAAGAAAATAGTCTACAAATGTTCGTGTAATTTGGGAAAAGCACAGAAAATATGTTTTCTTTCTTTCCTTCCTCCCTCTCTCCCTTCTTTCCTTCCTCCTTTCCTTCCTTCCTCCCTCCCTCCCTTCTTTCCTTCCTTCTTTCCTTCCTTCCTTCCTCCTTTTCCTCCTTTTTCTTGTCTTCTCTCTTAGAATTTATTTAGTGGGAAACTATATCACCACAAATATACAGCCTTTAAAGCTTTCAGGACTTTGTGCAAGAGGTTAGTGTTAAATTTAGACTATGATCACTGAGCAGCTAGACAAAGGGTTTTTTTAGGTTGCAAATTGGTTAGAAAGCAGAATAAAACAAGTCACCAATGGCATTTTCATGAGCATGAATTGATACAACGTGTTCAGGTCAGGAAAAATGTGTATCACTGTACATTTCCAGCATGAAGTTGACATTTCTTTCATGCTGCAAAGAAATTTAAAGTGACATTCTTTTATTTTCCACAGAGACAGCTGCTGTAGTACCTAGCTGAAAATTGGCCTCAGCTGGCATGTAATAAATGGGAAAACATGGAGATAAAATTCATGAACCAGTGAGTGCTGCTGGTTGACCAGTTATCACATTGTTGATTAACTGTAGTTTTGACTGTAACTCCAGATGACACACATGCTCTTTCCCTTTTTTGTCTCTTCTTATAACCTACATTTGCAATAACATGATGATTTAGTGCGTATTATGACCTAGCTGTCCACCACTATACCTCCAATGTAACAAGGCTGACAAATACGTTTTTAAAAGAAAAAACTACATTCCTTGAAGATTTTTTTTTCCTCTAGTAAGTATCAAGAAACTGTTAATATGTAAGTTCCCTCCCAAAATCCATCTGAAAACAGTTATCTACTTTTATCAAGCTCAGTCCTGTGAACAAAATCTATCAGGAATTTTTCAGCAAACTGCTTCTTTGTGGAAAACAATGTTTTGTCAAAACTGAAGTATGCATGGGAAGGGATTGATTTCAATGCACCTTCACTAAAGCAGAGCTTGCCAGGGAGTTCAGATTTCAAGGTAACAGAGTTTGAGGCTACTCTTGCCCTGCCGGGTCAGATACGGTGAATCCTCCTACTGCCTGTTCTTGAGCTGGGCCCCTGCAAACACTGCAGCACCATCACTGGTCTGAGGGTGCTCACTCATGGGGATGCTGATCTTGTGTGGCAGGGAATTGCCCCAGGGATCAGCACGATGTTAAGTTTCACTTCCATGCAACCAAACTGAGTTATTTGTTTTCCTGAATTATTTTTAAAAATTTCCTTCTCATTGGAAACATGGAAACGTCAGGTTTTCTTTCTGAACAGCAGTAAATAATTCCATTTTTCCAAATGTAAAAGCTGCATGCACTGGTTAGTCCTAATTACAAAACCAAGAAGCAGGTGATGGACTGAAGAGTGAAGCAGAAATTATTCACCAGCAAATACTGATTTCAGTGATGGACCTACAAGGACATCTGCTTTTATAAATGATTTAAGTAGTGATGGAGAGGGCATAATACCTGTGATATTTCTGTTGAAGTCATTAAAATAATATTGAGGATGGAATTTGACTTTCAGGTGACAACATCTTTCTTTATGGCTCTCCGGCTGACCCTCTCCTTTGCCATTCCAGATTTGAACTTGCTGTTCTCTCCTTTCTAACCTTCTGCAGGTCTGCCCCATTGTGCTCACCTCCCTCATAACTTCCCACAGTTTCTCCCACTCCTTCCTCCCGTACTTGTATGCACAGTGTGCCATACCTCGTAATAAAATCCCAGTCTTGTCTCTGATCCTGCCTCTTTCACTGCAGCTCTGCCTGGTGTGATCATTGTTCCTCTGCACCTTTAGTAAGGACTTTATTTTGTTTTCCTATTGATTTTCCTATATATAGGCAACCACGCAATAAAAAATAGCACTAACAAAGTGAAAGTTAAACTATGAGTTTATACATATACATATTTGTGTGTGTGCATGTGTATACATGTAATTTGCAGGGAAAAGGTGTGTTATAAGTACTATCCTTACTTGACTCTAGACACCTTCTTCCACCCCTCAGCCATCCTCGTGTTTTACTGTAGATTACTGGGAGAAAGGTGTCGTAGTTTCACCCCAGGCAGTCAACGCACCACACAGCCGCCCACTCACTCTCCTCACCCCCCCGCCCCCCCCCAAGCACAATGGGAGAAGAGAATTGGAAGGATGAAAGTGAGGAAACTCATGGGTTGAGAAGAGAACAGTTTTATAACTGAAGTAAAAAACAAAACAAAACAAAACAAAACAATAACAATAATAAATTGTAATGAAAAGGAAAATAACAAAGAGAGAGAAATAAAACCAAAGAAAAACAATTGATGCATATGAAAATTCTTGCTCACCACCAACTTATTAATTCCCAGACAGTCCATGAGCAGCATGGACAGAGCTCTACCCCCTAAAAGTAACACCAGAGAGAGAAAAAAAGAGATGGCGACCCTGCTCCCAGTGGTGGCTGCAGGAAGGCTACAGCTGGAGATTGAAGCTACTGGTCCAAACAGCAATGAGCGCTGCAAGGGGGAAGCTCAATTTTGAGCCTGTCAACAGGTTCGAAACCAATGTGGTCCATGCATTGCAGTGAGATACAGCGAGGTATAATGCTAAGATTCAGTAATGATGTCTATGTTCAGCTCTTAGATATATAAAATATTTGTTATGCTCCTTCATTGCAATCCAACATACATAGTGTCATGATATACCCCCCAGGTTTTTGTCAAAAGCTTTATATTATTCAGAAATAAATAACTTGTGAGTTTAAAGGGAAAAGGATGTCTTAGATTAGATTAATGGGAACATGATTTTGCCAAGAATAAATGCTTTTGATTGTAGAGAGATCAAAATTTAAATTTAGGAAGCATCCAAAGAGAGAAAAATGTCCTTAAATACTGTTCCTGAGACTTTTGTTGCAATGCAAGTAACCACATGGTGGAAACTGCACATTTGTTGTCTGAGGAATTCATGGTGTGATAAAGAAAATGAGAGCCTCTAAGGGAATAATTGCTTCACCATGGGGTACTCATGCAACTTAACTTGAACTTTAAATCGATCTGCTTTTGTATTTTTTACTGCTAGCACACAGTAGTATGAGGATGAAATTGTGCAGCCATAAAATGGATGTTTCCAATATTATGCAGAATGATAATGTTGTGAGTATTTCTATAAATGTGTTTGTGTTGGGTGGGGAGTTTTTTACCATTTCAGTTCTAAACAAACTTATATAAAAGCCAAAAGTATATAGCTGGATGCTTTTAATTATGAATAAGAACATTTGTTCTGAGCCCATGGAAAAGACTTGAATAGTGAATCTCTCCCTATTTTTTAAATGTGTTCGTTATTTTCATTTATTCCCTGGGCTGCAGAACTGTGATCATTACCATATTTCGATAGGTGCCCCTGTGTGCTCCTGCTATGACTGGGCAGAAGGCTTACAGGATTACATGCTTGATTTCCCCTGAAAGCCTCTCTTTCCAGTAAATATTGTGGCAATTTGAAGGGATTACTTTCTTATGTCCCTTTCAATTTTTCCAGCCATTTTTGATTTGATAGCAGCAGCTGGTAGTCACTTAAGGGTGACAACAGCACTCTCATCATCCCCTTGTAAGATGGACACACATTGTGCTCCCCCCATCACAGGCAGGTTTCCTGGGGAGGTAGGGGACAGAGTAGATATGGGAGCAAAGAGATTACTTTTGTCTGCAGAGAGACTGTAAGTCTATTAATTTTCTTAAGGAAATGTTCCCTAATATATGCCATAATTTTCAACTATTAATTAAGATTTCTAAGTATCAGCAGTATGTTCAGAAAGCTCAGTTAATTCAGCCAAAAAGAAAGTTTTTCATATTTAATCCATTTTGCAGCCGCAATTATTAAAAGGGATGGAGAATTTTTTGTCTTCTGATCTGTGTTTTCAACTGCTTGTACTATCTTCATCTTTTTTGGCAGAGGTCTTAATAATTTATTCATATCCTTAAAAGCTGAAATACACACATTCCCCTTACTTTACAGTGCAAGTCTGAAGAACAGTGAACCATGTGAAGCAAAGGGAGTACAGCTACTGAAATATTATCCAAAATAATTTATGATATGTATGGAGGTGATATTTAGAACAGTTGGTCCTTCTAAAGCTGTGGTTCATCAAGACCAAGTTCAACACTTGAAACTTAAAGATATCCATATGTAAATTTACCTTACCTAGAAAATTGGGCAATTAATCTCTATTGCTCACTTTGTTGAGAAGATTTATTTTTTGGAAGATGAAAGTGCACTGAAGAATTGGTTCTTTTGTAAATTAAGAGAGGCCAAGTATCTTGTACAATGTCACATGACAAATCTATGAAGGAGGTTGGAATTTGACAAATTTGTTCTTAATCCCAGTCCTGGGAGTTAATCATGTAAAATCCTCCTTGCACCTAAGTCACCAAGACTGAATTTAAAGTGATTGCTCTGCCACTGTTAATGCTCTTTAAAAAGGGATTTTATTTATAATTTTTGCAGTGTCATCCTTAAAAAGCAACTTTCTATCCTTAAATCTTTTTTGAGATATTTATGTGTAAAATATGTGTGAATACATTTCTCTCAGCACCAAGGCAGCTGTTCTCATCAAATGCTTGGGAATCTCACCTATATCATAGAATCATGGAATGGTTTGGGTTGGAAGGGACCTTAAAGATCATCTAGTTCCAACCCCCCTGCCATGGGCAAGTTCATATCAATGAGTTTTTCCCCACTACCTCTGGGAAGCAATTTAATCCCCCTTTTTATAAATAAGAAGACCATGATTACTGATGTAGAACTATCACATGGCTTGTGTAAACATTTGCTGGACTTACAGATAAGTTGCATTTAGTATTTCAATCAAATGCACAAATGAAAGATCTTAGATGCTAAATGATCATTTGAAAAGGCATTTTTTTTTACTGAACAGGTGTATAAAGCAGGTATCCAAATACAAATATTAATCTAAGATAAAGTTAAGAGAAGTGTAGTTTTAGCCCCAGCAATATAGCAGACATAAGGACATCCAGGCACAAATATCCACGATGCTGTTTCAGTATGTCCCAGTATACCAGAGCAAATTCAACACCAAAATAGATGCTGTTTCCCACTTTAAAAAAATCCTGTTTTATTCTGGTCCAGATCTTTTCCTTTGTTGGGAGCTCAGTGTTCTGAGGCAATCACAGACTTCAATGGAACTGGAAGCAAAGAATATGTTATTTACATGTCTGGATTTTTTTTCATTTATAACTTCCAAACATAATGTGGTCAGTGAAATTACTTCGATTCTCCCATTTTAACCAAGGGTGTGGCTCATAGGTCAACCACAGATCTCTTCCTGACCAATTTATTTTCTATACAAAGGAAGAAAATAAAGAAAATTCATACTTGATTGATTTGGTCTGAAGTGGTTTCAGAAGTTTAAATAAGAGGGAGTAAACACGGACAGAAAAGAACAGATTTTTGTCTCTTTCTGTCATCCTGGATAGACCCTACACAGTTTAAGAAGCAGAAGCAATAAAATAGGTTTATTATGTTTCAGTGTATTTCCTAAATGTTGTGTTCCAGGTAGAAGCATAAACAGAACTAGAACAGTGAGAAAATATGTGCTTGTATCAGATATTCTCATTCAATTGTATCATGTATTGTTGATTTAAGATATTTAGACTTTTCAGTTAAAAAATAGATCAAATCTCTATGTAATTTCATATGGATTGGAATCTGGAATTTGGTCTTTTCAATGTTGCTCATCCGCATTACCATTCCCACACATGATCTGTGATGTGGCACTTTTCTGTCAACCCAGCCTGGGGCTCCCATCACATTGAGTGTTGTAGAGGTAGAGGAGAAAATGAGACGCCTGCCATTTCACACTCTATACAGTTTATATTTTCAAATTCTCTTTATGTAAGGAAATAAATAATAAAATAACACAGGGATAGTATTTACTGTTTACTTCGTAAGCTGAAATACCTTTTAGATGTGGGAATGAAGTTAGCAAAATTTAACTCAAGTTGCAAAATAATACTTTGTCTTTTTATTATATTTAAGATGCTTCATGTTCTTGGACAATATTTTATTATTTCAGTACAAAGTGGGACAGGAGATAATCATAACTACATTTTGGACAAGGATTCTCCTGTTCTTGCCTTATGCAACCAGTCATTACCAAGGCAACCCAGTTGGTTAGTGAGAAAATCACAAATAGCAGCCACCTTTAACTGTAAGGGACTGTTACCTTTCCTAATAATCAGTAAAATAAGTGGACGGATGATCTAAAATAATTTAAATGAATCATTAATTCATTAATTTTAAGTCCTAATCCTAAATCTTTCAATGAACAGAATTCCCACTAGGAATAAATTTTGAAGAACTTGTGTATTTTCAAAACTCTGGCCACCCTCAGGGCTTAGCATGAGCAGAACTACTCTTAGGTGGGTGCAAAGCAGGCAGCTATGTGGCTTTCTTTGGGAAAAGGCTGGCTTCATGGTGGTGGGATTAGGCAGTTGGGAAGTGCAAAATCCAGACGATTGTTTGCAGGTGAAAAGCATGCAGCAATTTGGAAAGAAAGGCATGGTTTGAGATCTGTTGGGACTGGGAGAGGACAGACTCCCACAGTCCATAAGCCTGTGAAAATCATCCCCTGTCACCAAGTCCCCTTTTTAGTTTATATCCAGAAGCTCCTAGACTCACTATACCTGAAACTCCCTTGTCCCTCCAACCCCACGTCCCACGACTTTTTGGTGCCCCAAAAGCACTGTGTCTCCCAGCAGCTCTGCTGCCCCATCTTCCTCAGCGATACACTCTGCTGCTGTCACAGCACTGAGGACACAGGTCAGAAACCTTGAGCCAGCTCCACGGTCCTTAACATGGCTTGAAGGCTGAAACACTTGCAAAAAAAAATTCTGAGAATGCGTGTGGAGCTGGCAAAAAAAAGTAACTTCTTATCACATTCATATTACGTTCTCTGTAATTTTATTTTACCTGACCTTTGCTTAAGGACTTCTTTTTCTCTGAAAAATCTGTTAAAATAAATTTGTTTTATAGCAGGATAGATTAGAAAAGTTACAATCTCTGTTATGAAGAGATTTAAAAACCTTTAATCTGATAGATTTTCTTTTTAATCTCAAATGAGAGGAAAAAATATGAAGTTGTAGCTATCAATGCATTGCACTTTTTCTGTTCTTTAAAAAGCAGTTTTCCAATGTAACTCAAAAAATAAAATATTTATCCCATTCGTAAAAAAATTTGTTTCCCAAAGCAGTTCTCCTTTGTGTGCTATCTTTACCTCTAGAGCTTATTTTCCTACTGTATCTGAAAACTTTTACCTCTCCTGCATCAAAGCTGACAACCATGATATTATGTGTAAATTCTAGATGTTTTTCACATCTGGACAATTGCTAAATCCATCAGTTTTTAAAAGACTATCTTTCCTCTTCACCCAGCATCCCAGCTCACTCTTACCAACTAGGAAACATGCATTTGTCACCTCTCTGAATACCTTGCCTCATACTTCTTGCATTTATTTTGTGCTACAGCAATTTTGTCCACCTTTCCATGATCCAGAGTTATACAAACTCCTTTAAAAAACGTTATTTATTTTTCTTCTACAAAGTTCTAAAAATATCTATGAGACAATATTTTTATCCAATAATATTTTGAATAATATTTATACTGTAGCTTCCTTAGCATTTTTCTGATTTTTTTCTGGTTGTAGAAAGGGAACCCTTTCACATCAGCTGCTCAAATCATTGTCCGTTCCTGATTTCTCATATTTCTCATATGTAATCATAACATCTCTTCTGTCTCAGCTTATACAAAGAGAAACACTTCTTTTTATTCCTACACTGACACATTCTGCAGGAAAGTCAACAGTAAAGGGCATCTGACCTAAAACAGAACAGCAGCAAAAAAAAAAAAAAATCTTCAAATACATATGGTTTTATATATAACAAGGATGACTCCTCTTTGTCTAAGGTTTATAATCTGTAAACCCCATTTTTCAGCATCTTTATAAAAAATCTCCATGTGTAAATTAATGTAAACTAGTTGCCTTGACCATTCCCTCACTTGTTCATAAGGTTTGTTATCAGAAGTTAAAAAACTCACCTGGTGAAGACACAGTTCATGTTGTAAAATTCTGTTTAGAAGATGTGATTGTTGAGTATAATTCTTGGGAAAGGCACAGTGCAAAATTTTGTTAGAGTTTCCAATGAGAGGAACAGGAGTAAAAAAAATTAAAAAAGAGAAATATTTAACAGGACAGAGACTATTTTGTCCTCAACACAATTTTTTGCCAAATTTGTGAGCTGGAGGCAGTGGCTCAGTAGGCATTAGGATTCTTCCAAACCAAATATTTCAGAGTCACCTGCTCATTCTTAAATGCCCATAAGAATTTTCTTTTTGGAGAGCAAGTCAAAATTCGTGTTTGAGCTAATAATCAACCAACCAACGAACCAGAAGAGTTTGAAACTCCAGGTTAGCAGAGCCACTGAAACTACAAGGTAATGTGCTGAATGAGAGTCATGTTTTATATTTTTATTGTAACTCTACTATTTGGAATAATCAGGTTGGACATGGATTCAATAGAATGCTATATAAGAGACAAAAAAGCAGAGAACAAGTAAATATTTTCAGAGGGAGAAAGCGAGTAAAGGAAGAAACACATCATCCAATAAAGTTTTTTACACTCTTTGTTTCATATAGCTACAGAAAGCCACTTAAAATTCTGGACCTTCTGAACATGTATGTTTAAGAATATCTGAAACTGTAAAATCTTCTGTGCCCCTCCAGAAGGTAGAAATTAATTCTCTTCATTGTCTCATACGGTAATATGTTGCTTGTTAAATAACTTGTTACCAGTTCTTGCATCTCTGATTACAAAATGGTTTGTAGACTTCCTTCAAGGAACCTAAAATGTTGCTGCAAATTCAACTACAAGCACAACTGTAACTACCAAGGCTTATAAAAATAGCAGATTACGCATTTCCCTTGTTTTGCTCCTCCTATTCTTCAATTTTCCGTTGAGTTATAATGAGAGCAATCTGGAAAACATCCAGTCTGACTTAGGGGGACCTGGACATATTTCTCCTTAGAGGAACCAATGACATTGCATTAACTCTTCATATCCTGGCTATTATTCATTAAGGAAAGTAAGTCCAGGGATATTTTCCTTCTTCCCTCAGACAATACACTGTTCTGAGTGGAGACTGAGTAAATAACTTTCAGCACAAGAACTGATCTGATATGTCTATTGGGCATGGGTATGCCTTCTTCTTGGGTCTGGGCAGTTTCTCCCAGTTATTCTCATGTCTCAGACAAATGAAAAAAATATTCAGGAAAATACTTCCCTAAGAAGGTTATTACTTAGAATAAGCACCTTGTATTCATTGCTATAATTTCCAGCTTTTCCTTTGCTTTTGGCTATCTGTGTTTTTATATGATATAGCGCGAAGAGTGGTAGTCATGTGAATACAAGCCAATAATTCACTCAAGAATCCCTGCTGACATCGTAAAATGCACATAGCACAACTTCAATGATTTATGAATGGCAGCAGTTCCCCGAGAATGTGCTCAGAAGGGTACTTATTTTGGAATCTCACTGTTATTTATTAGCTTTTAGCCTTCTGAGTTTTGTAAACCATTCACTTTTTTTTTTTTTTTGCCATGTGCATGCCTCCCTTTTTCCCATAATATCTGTGAAAACTTACTTAGTATCAATGACTTCACATTCGTGCTGCAAGGTGCCATATGGAATGATCTCAGTAAAAGGTGTTAGCAGAGTGATTTCACAGTTCAGATTTGTCAGTGCTGTGGAACTGTAGGCCTTTGGGTTTGCTTTGGTTTTAGGGACACACAGATTTTTCTTCAAAGACGAGCGAGTTGAGGCCACCCTAGTACCCTAATAGTGTGTAAGAGCGTCGTTTCTTTACTGTTTTTTTCAGTTACCAGCCTGAAGGTTTATGGAATTTTGTTACTGTTAAACAATGTATGGCTACTGTCCTACTTGCAAGGAGTTGGGGGCAGGGAGATTTCTCACTGGCCGGGATGAATCTCGTATTATCTTATCCAGAAGTATTTTTGGTAGCTTTGAAGGCCACCGAGAGGAAAGAGACCAAGTGAAAGAGCAGGTTTTCATTACTTGCTTTCAAGGCTTCCACAGTAATGATTTTAACATCTAGGGAATTCTGTGGAGAGCATTTTCACCCAGATAGCCCCTGGATCTGTTGAGGAGTCCAATTATATCTGAACTAAAATGACTAATTACATAACTAAAATACCTAATGAAGCATGTTTCAAAGAACACCAAGGCATTGCTAAAAGGAGCTGGCCAGAGCTTTAATCAATAACACCATTTACATGGTACTACACTTTTTCCACTCATCACGGTTCAGACAGCTGCAGTGCTAACAGGCTGCACACACCATGCTGAGATTTGTAGACCTGTTTGATTGACACGGAGGTGTGTAGCAGATATCTGCTATGTACTCCATTATCCATCATAGACCTGTCTTCAGTGATTTAGAATGCAAACTCCCATTAAATTTTCATCTTTACTTGTAAAATAATTAAGTCTTTCTTTTTGATATTTAACTGTATTTTATGTTAGCTGTCAAACTTTCAGGAGAAAACACTATAATTAGGTCTACGTTTCGTGGTATGTGATTTCACAGACTGAGTTAGAGTAGCAGAAGTTTTGACATCTGATTTTACCTTTGAAGAAAGCATGATCTGAAGAGCTGTTTGTAGTACCCTGTGTACTACAGGCTCCTGCCTGTAGCAATTAGCAATAAGCTCTCCAGCAGTCAAGAACTGTAATTATTTCCACTTGTCCACTTGAATGTGGGCTGCATATGTTTGTTTTCATGCCTTTATTGATTTTTATCAAGGAAGCATTTATTTCTTTCGCTTACTTCATAACTTTGTATATGAGAAACTGAACACATAAGTTGCTGCTTCTATTTGGTGTGACCTTCACCTCTTTTGCCTAGCTGGTAATAAAAAATACATTAGAATAATTTGATTTTTCCCTTTCTTAAAACTCTGCAATTGTTCTAATAGGCAAGTTGTTCCCTGCTTTTTATTTTTGTGCCCTGTATTTTATTTTAAAATAATTTCTAACATTTAATTTTTTCACAGTAACAGTTTTATTCCAGCAGATTCACACTTGTTATATACACAGGACCTTAAAGAACATGCAGTGCTTTTCATTGCATTCTAAATTATTGCCTACTTGCTCACCAGACAGCAGCCAAAATTGCCCAGAGATCTTAAGCAAAGCTTTGTGGTTAGCACTGTCTCTTCACAGAGTACAGTTCAGCAGTTCCTGCACCCCTCTTCCTCCACTGGTGAGAATTGCTGATTCTTTACCTCGTGGCCCTGAGCCTGGCTATTCTTCTCACAGACCTTGACTGCAGAGGCAGGGCTGCATTGTGTGGAGTAAACTGTCGTGGGGAGAGACGAAGATTCGTTTTTAAAGTTCCTGTGTTTTGTCACTTTAGGGCTCCAAAAGCAAGGGCAAAAGTAAAAGCAAAAAGGTGAGGCTGTAGCTTGTGTGTCCCAGTGGTATTTCTAACAGTGTGAGTGCTTTTATTTAATAATTCAAAGGAACAAAACTGAAAATCTCTAAACTTAAGCCCAGTGCTGAAGTATCGAAGTATAAGAGAAGAAAAAAAAAGAACTGTCTTTTCTAATTCTTGCACGAGAACAGGCAAACCCCTGCAAGCTGCTTGCACCAAGAACACATTTGCCCTCCATGCTTAGAGTTGCCAAGTCCCATCTCCTCACCGAATGCTGAGAAATTCTGCCGCGATGCCAGGGGACGGTCAGCGGTTAGACAGGGCTACTGGAAAAGACATCTCCAAAGGCATGAGGGAGACTGGGGAGGATGTGTTCTGCTCTCAAGCTTCGTTCAAAAGATGTCATCTTGTACTGCAGAAAAAGAATAGGTTTCAAGTGACATAATGTCTCCTGGCTTTAAAATCTGACCCATCTTCACTGTTCTTTAGGTTGGTTTCCACTGTGCCCTAGCCAGTTCCATCAGACTGAGACGGAAACTCACTCACTCTTACTTTTCCTAGCAGACAAGAAACAGGCACTGAGGAAGCAGTTAAAAGAATATACAGGTGTATGGAAGTGAGTGTACAAAACCAGCAGAGGATGAATGTCACACTGAGAACTCCAGCATTTCTTGAATGCTTAGCTAATAACTTCAGCTACAGAATAGCACTTTATCTTGTAAATTCGAATTTATAGACAGCAGGAGATTCCATGGGGATATCTCTATCTGAGCTACTTGCAGTTTGTAAACTTCTTACACATCACTCATTTTTTTTATCGAAAGCTATTGCGTTCTGTTTAGAATGTGTGGGTGCTTCATTTAGAAGCAAATACTTCATGCTGGGTATATACTGGAACCTTCTTACTGAAGATGACTAGGAACTCAGCGTAAAGCAAGAGTTGAAGCAGTTGTCTATACAAGGCTTTTTGAGGAGCTCTGTGCTGAGGACAGTTTCTCTGAAGCACAGATTGAAGGGCCCATTTACACACTAAATGCCGTTTCACAGTTCTACGTTACCAAAGGTCATCCTGCTTTGCTACGTGCAAATAAACTGTGGAGGCTTTCCTATTGTGTGCTGCTGGTGCAGACCTTATTTAACAACTTTTATCCTGGCTTGTCTTAATTTTTCTTCCTCCACCATTACTTAAAATAGCCAAGTTAAAACCCCCTGAATCATTTTACAGCAAAAACATTGACAGTCTTTACTGCAGTATGTAAGGTATAGTGGTAACATCAGTGTTGATGACAGGTGTCATTAGTTTAATGACCACAGTTATCTATTGTCATATTAGAGTGAGGTTACTTAATGGAGTTAAATCTACTCTCCTTAATGGCTAGAATTAAGAAACTATGTCACATCTACATTAAGCTTATTACCTGTAATTTGTACAAAGAAACCTATAACTTGAATAATTACTCCTACTTAATATACCATTAACCAGAAATTGACCAAGACTTAGTAAAGTCTGTTGTGATTTCCAGTTTTGTTTAGCACCCCTGTTTTGCCCCTCAGACCAGACTTCATTAATGTTTTATATTTACTTTGGCTGTTTACTTTGGCTGAAACAATGTGCATTGGGCAGTCATTTGATTTGTGTACTGTGATGACAAAGCAAACTTGTGAATGAATAATATATGTAATATGCTTAAATATTTGCATATTGTTCTTTCGGCAAGTGCTCTGTAATTTTAGGAACGTGATTCTTGAGTCCACTGAAGTTATTGATAAGACAGCACTCAGCTTCAAGGAGAATGAAATCAATTCTTAACTGTATTCATTGACTATTCCTCCCACT
Source organism: Syrrhaptes paradoxus (assembly GCA_013400615.1). Classification (NCBI taxonomy): domain Eukaryota; kingdom Metazoa; phylum Chordata; class Aves; order Pterocliformes; family Pteroclidae; genus Syrrhaptes; species Syrrhaptes paradoxus. The sequence continues at coordinate 179,004 of VZTO01017806.1, forward strand.
TCCCTTCTCCTTTTAGTCTTCTTCCAAGTACAATAATGGCTTTAAAACATTTTCTTTGAAAGAAAGAAACTATTTCTATATTTTTTCTTCTAATTAGTACTTGTTTCTGTATTTTATTTTACATTTTAAGTGGAAGAAATAATATTATTTTAAAAATAGAGAAAGGTAACATACAAGGTAGGAATAAATTTGTAGGTGACAAGAAGGATAAGGACAAACAGCCTATTCCTAGGCAGAAACACACCCATTCGCTCTAGGCTAATGCCAGAGTGCTTCCCATCTCCAAATTTTATTTCAGTGATATGCAAAAAAAAATCCATGCCAATATGTAAATCTCTGCCGTCCCTCTGTCTATGAGTTCAGCATATCTAAGGTTAATCTTTTCTGTCTTTAGTTCCTTCTTAAATCCAAGATGGAAAATAAAGGACCTGCATCTGTTCTGCATGAGTTCAAAGACTTTGATCAGAGTTATAGCTGATAAAAAAAAGGTCACCAGGGTAACTCTGCTCTCACACTGAACCTACGTGCAGGTTTGTGGGTGCTCATTGGGGTGCCATAGGCTGGCCAAAACAGTGCTTGAATAATGTTGTAAACAAATTTTGTCCAGTTAAGAATTTTGTCCTAGATGAATAAAATTAGCTCTTGAAATACATTCATTTACTTAAAGGATTTTTTTTCATATCAACCTTGTCCTATTCCTTCCTCTTACATAGCTTACTGAAGTTGAAGATATCCTTCCCATGTTCTTTCTCTTCCTTTTCTCCTCTAACTAGAAAATTAGTTTCTTTTAAGGACCTGGTTCTGTGCTGAATTATCTATCAGCAAAAGAAAGGCTATGTTCTTACCATAGCAAATTTATTTTACTACAGATTTTCCTTAAAATTTCTCTCTCCTCAGCTTTTCAAGACTTTCTAAAAATTCTGTAGTGAAAGTGTATTAAGAACATAAGAACAAAAATATAGACAAAGTGACATAAAAATTTCAATTTTTAAAACTAAATTAATAAAACTTTTTACATTGTGTATTTATTTTACTAGACTTTATCTCCTGTATCATGTCCAACACAATTCACTGTATTTACTCAAGAAGGGAAAAAAAGCAGAGTGGTGATGGAAAAGAGTGAGAATGTGTAGCTAACTCCTTAATATCTCTGAATCACAGGAGAAAAAAAGTTGGAATAATATTTATAGTTCTACAAAAAAAAATAGGAATGTATGAAGTCAGTCTGAAGATTTTTATAAATGATGATTTTGAAGAGACTTCATCACAGAAGCTGAGAAGCTGCTGCAGAGACAAGTTTCTGTTTGCTGTTGGTTAGGCTGCTTTCTTCACCCACTGTTTCCCTTAATTTACAAAGGATGCAACACAAATGTGGAGAATCCAAGAAATTATGAGTCTCTTAACAAGAAGAAAATATTATCTATACAACACATGCCTTAAACTGAAGGTTAAAATTTAATATTAAGAAATATTCAGAATTAAACTTCTTCCTGTAGCAAATAGGACATGATTGTTCTTAAGTCCAAACTAAAAGATTTAGTCACACTGGCATTTCCACATACTTTAGTGGAAAGTTTGTCTGAATCAGGATTAAGGCACCAGGTATCTTACTAAATTATCCCTTTATGTAGCACTACTAATGTAGGCTGATCCTTTCATCCATGAACTGGGAAATTAAAAATATATTAATACCGAAACCTTCATGATAACTGTATTGATGGACAACACATAGTTTATATTTAATCACCTCTCATTCATAACATGTCATAATCATCCATCATGGCAGCAAGAAAAGTGTCCAGCCTAACTCCTACACTGAATGTAGTAATGAAAATATAATAGGGGAAAAGAGTTCAAGGGGAAAATTCATTGCATAATTAATGTCATGGACTGGTGATCTTATTGGAGATGATGTATCTCAGCATTGAGATTTTTTATTCAGGCACAGATACACCTGTGAAGATGTATAGAAGTTACATATCTCAGACATGTCATGTTAAGCCTCTGACAAAAAATCATGGGTTAATTCTCATAAAGCATGCAACTTCACTGAACAACACAAAACATCATCTATCTGATATTGTTTCTCTTTCTCCTGAGTTCTTACAGGTCCAAGTATCCGGTTTAAAATTCTCAATAGAAAAGGGGGCTGCTACTTTCTATTTAGGAAAGACTTCTAATCATCCTCCTTATTTCAAACACACCTCTCACAGCTTCTTGTCCTTCTGGGTGAATATGTGTGGTAATTCATCTAATCTATCTATATCCACCCAAAACTTAAGTCTCTGGTAGAAACTAGTTCACTGGGCTGATGCTATCATCAGTAAAGGGAGACAAGCACTTCCTTAGCACAATTCAGTCTTCCAGAAAGGGATGTCTAATGTAGGCTGGTCTCTAGAGACTCCTCATTTTAAAACAACCAAAGTTAAATAAGGTGACGCTGACCCTGTGTAACACTAAACAGTGTGAGCTCAAGGACAAACCAGGGCAAATGTTACCCAAGAAAACCATTACTCTGACTTGTCAGAAAAGGTTCTTTCATCTGCCTCTCCTTCTGTCCCTTATCATACCACAAGAGAGCACCATGCTAGAGATGGAAACTGCCCTAAATTTAGGAGGAGGATCCAGTCTACTTCCTTCTTCTCCCTTAGTATTTTATTTAATGTACTGCCCAATGTAGATCTCATAGACAGCCCTGATTTGTTTTAAAGCTTTCCTGACCAGCTCTCCTGAAGTGTATTCTGTGACTATAATCTATTTTGCATGTCTCTGAGGGTTTTGTAGATGTAGATGACATTGACTGTAATTTATTTAGTTCTTGAGTGCATTGTCATGTGATATATTATATGCATTAAGAAGTTCTTTTGCTCTGTAGACACCTTTTGTTCTCTTTCCCTTGGCAACGAGCTTTCTGTGTCATGTTCATTCTCTGACCTCTACCAGTGTTTTCACTTTCCTAATCATGGCCCTCTTGCCACACTTTTCTAGACAAAGAAGAGTTCATTTCCCTGAACTTGCTATCAAGCTGATGGAGCTAGCCCTGTGTTTTTTTTGTTATTTGCCACAGACTCGTCCTTTGCTGTGGTTGTTTCATTGCCATTAGTACCTGCTTTATCAGCACCAGGCCCAGTGCGATGCTGATAAGAACTCACTGCTTCAACGCAGAAACTTCAAAGACCTCAGTGAATGATAGCATGAGTCATGGATGTTAAAAATATTGCATTAACAGCACAATAAAATTAATCATATAGTTATTGGTCTAGTAAATTTGTTTGCAAGAACTTCAGTGGGTATGTCACACTTGTTCAGCTGTCTGTATTCCTCCACCAATCAGAGGTTTCAGAAGGAAACTAGGGTAGTTACATTGTTATGATTTTTACAATTTCTGAATTTAAAAAATATAGCGATGCTCTCAGCAAGGAAAAGTATAAAGTAGGTAAGAAAATTCAAAATTCTTGATCTGTTAATATTTCACTTTACTTATCATCTGAAAATTTTGTACCCCAAAAGTGAGTAAAAACTCAATAAGTGCCCTGCAAATTATTTCCTTTATTTCTCCTCCTTTTTGTAAAGCATATGCCTAATCCAGCCTGTAAAAACTTCCATTTATTTTAGAAATCATGGACCTTTATGACTAATTTCCTGTGCCAAACTATAATTACTTTAATTCTACATTGCTGGAGAGAATTTGAAAACAGGATTTCTTTAGAACAAAATTAACTTATATAATGAGTGAAAAGATAAATCATATTAGCTTAATTAAAGTATATTAACATTTTTGTTGTGTATGAATAAAAAATCAGACACAATGAAAGCAAGTTTCTCATAAAGAGACAATTTATGGAGATTTATGAAGATTCTAGGAACTTGCAAAATTCCATTACTTAACATCTCTATTAAGATCTTTACAAGCATACATAATGAAAGACCTAATAAAAGATTTAATAAATGGACTTCTGTTTAAAGTCACATTGATTCAATATAAGAAAAGAATCTGGAAGTTAATTTAGACAAAAGGGATAATAAGTAGTTAAAATTACTTAGTCTATTTTTCAGGATTACTAAACAAACAGAACAGGGAAACACTGCCTTAAAATGCTTTGAAAAATCAGTCCAGCACTGACTTTTCAAACTTTTATTTTACTTTAAGTTTCAATGTTCTTCTGACCATGAATTACCTGAAAATCCATTGTGGATATGCAATTCTTATTTAATAGATATTTTCACTTAAACCTGAACCCATGGGAGAAACTACCCACAAATAAGGATGATTTCCCCGTCAGGACTATTCAGGCTAATCCATGTTATCCCAAGGTTTTCTTGTTGTCTTCCAGTAATGTACTTTCTCATGGATCTATGTTTTGACTAAAAGTTAAGAACTTCATGAACTATTGGAACGAGATGATCTCTAAGGTCCTTTCCAGCCCAAACTGTTTTATGATTCTATGATTCTATTTGTGCGGAAGGATACAGTCTCTTTAGGAAAGACAGGCAGGGAGAAGAAGAGGGGGTGCCTCTCTCTAAGTCAATGACCAGCTGGAGTGTATGAAGCAACACCTGGGAACGGATGAGAAGCCAGCCAAGAGCTTATGGGTCAGGAGTAAGGGTAAAGCAGGGATAGGGGACATTACAGTGGGAGTCTGCTACAGGCCACCTGAACAGGAAGACTGAGCAGATGGGGGCCTCTATAGACAAACAGGAGAAGCCTCACATTCACAAGCCCTGGTCCTCACGGGGAACTTCAGCCACCCAAATATCCTATTTGTTGGAGGGACAACAAAGCAGGGTTTAAGCAAACCAGGAGGTTCCTGGAATGTGTTGATGACAACTTCCTTCTGCAAGTGATAGAGGAGCCAACAAGGAGAGGTGCTATGTTGGACCTTGTTCGCACCGACAAGGAAGGGCTGCTGCGTGAAGCTCAAGGGCAGCCTTGGCTGCACTGGGCATGAAATGGTGGAGTTCAAGATCCTTAGGCCAGTGAGGAGGGCACAGAGCAAACTGACCACCCTTGACTTCAGGAGAGCAAACTTTGGCCTCTTCAGGGATCTGCTTGGTAGAGTCCCACAGGATAAAGCCCTGTAAAGAAGAGAGGTCCAAGGAGGCTGGTTAATATTCAAGGATCACCTCCTCCAAGCTCAAGAATGATGCATCCCAACAAAGAAAATTTCAGGCAAAGATGGCATGAGGCCTGCATGGATGAACAAGGAACTCCTGGACAAACTTAAACTCAAAAAAGAAGCTTACAGAGAGTGAAAGCAAGAACAGTAGCTTGGGAGGAATACAGTGAAATTGTCCAAGCAGTCAGGGATCAGTTTAGGAAAGCTAAAGCCCTGATAGAATTAAATTTGTCCCGGGATGTGAAGGGCAACAAGAAAAGCTTCTATAGGCATGTTGCTAATGAAAGGAAGACTAGGGAAAATATGAGCCCTCTCCAGAAGGAAACAGGACACCTGGTTTCCTGGGATATGGAGAAGGTTGAGGTAGTCAACAACTTTTTTGCTTCAGTCAAGTGCCCAAGCCACACCACTGAAGTCACAGAAGGCAAATGAAGGTACTGGGAGAATGAAGAATCACCCACTGTAGGAGAAGATCAGATGTGAGACCACCTAAGGAACATGAAGGTGCAAAAGTCCATGGGACCTGATGAGATACGTCTGCAGGTCTGTGGAGGACTATTTGTGCAGTTTTGCAGAGACTGCAAATTGACTGTCTTCAATGACTCGTGGTGTCTCAAAACATTACAGTTGCAAGAAGATGGCCAGGAATGCACCAAAGGCCTTACTAACAATGGACTCAATCCTCCAGGCTCTGATAAGGCAGAGCCTTGGAGCCTCCGTGATGTCCAGCTGTAGATAAGAAGATGGCAAGGAATGCACCAAAGGCCTTACTCCATGGACTGGCAAAACCCCTGCTGAGTGAGGCCATCAACGACAGACAGCAAACCCCTGCTGAGTCTAACAATGAACTCAGTCTGGCTCTTAGAAAACTTTTGTTGAGTAAGGCCCTGCTTCTGCCTATAAAAGATGAACCAGNGATTATTACTAACCCTAGTGATATTGATAATCATGCTATTCTTATTCCATTGCTATAAGATTTAGTGTTGTTAGTGGATGGTAGAATATTAATGAATTGTCTTTACCAAGTAATTTATTTTCCTTTTGCAGTTCTGTTATATTCATTTTATACCCTGCATTTCCCTTTTTCCCTCTGAACAATTATATGCATTAAAATTATAAACCAATATGCAATTCTTTGGTGTTGTTTCACCTTAATTTGCCCCAAGGGAATATATATACACAGAGCCTCCGCGAACCTCACTCGTCCCACCCAGGGTGGTTCTATGAGCTGGGTCATGACAAGGTCCTGAGGGAACTGGCAGACGAAGTTGCTAAGCCACTAACTATCATATCTGAAAAGTCTTGTCTGTCTGGTGAAGCTCCCACTGACTAGAAAAGGGGAAACATAACTCCCATTTTTAAAAAAGGAAATAAGGAAGACCCAGGGAACTATAGGCTGATCAGTTACACCTCTGTGCTTGGCAAGATCATGGCACAGATCCTCCTGGAAGCCATGCTAAAGCACATGGAAAATACCAAGGTGACTGGTGACAGATAACATGGCTTTCCTAAGGGCAACATGTACCTGACAAATTTGGTGGTCTTCTATGACAAGGTTACAGTGTTGGTGGATAAGGGAAGAGCAACTGACATAATCTACCTGGACTTGTGCAAAGTCTTTGTCACTGTCCCACGTGACATCCCTGTCTCTGAGTTGAAGAGACATGGACTGACAGATAGACCACTTGTAGAATAAAGAATTGTCTAGATGGTTGCACTCAAGAAGTTGTGGTCAAGGGATCAATGTCCAGGTGGAGACCAGTGACAAGTGGTGTTCTGCAGGGTTCAGTCTTGGGACCAGTGTTGTTTAACACCTTTGTTGGAGACATAGACAGTGGGATTGAGTGCATTCTCAGAAAGTCTGCCAGCAACATCAAGCTGTGTGGTGCGG